>WJSG01022621.1:0-11843 GCA_016618145.1 Sanghuangporus lonicericola
TCGCAGTCTGCCCCGCTCCGAACTCCCCCTTGCCAGGCCACCGATCAGCTTAAAATAACTCGGGGCAGTGCCAATAGTGCGCCTGTGCACTGATCATTCTGTCATAACGCTGCGAAAGCGAGGTGATGCGTGCGTATAGCGTGTGGCTGTAACGTTCACGTCCCAGAGACGCAGTGCCACGCCCCGCTCTAGCACACCCGAACTCTCCTTCGCACGCCCGATGTCGCGGGCTCTAAGCTGCACTTGAGCCGCAGCATGGAGTCGATATAAGCATCGGACTTCAAACCGTGCCCCTTCATTGCTCTACCCCCTGACGCCTCTCCCTCTCCGTACACGATGAACGTCGGGTGCGTGAACAACCCTACGCCTCCTTCAGTCTGCTCATACTCTCTGCAGCGCACCCAGCCAATACTACGCTCCCAGGCCGGTACCTGCCGTTCACTTATACCCTCCCCCCGAAGGCTCGCCACCTCAGGACCCCATCTTCCGGCCTCTCAGTGTCTCCCCTGCCCCGTCCTCGCTCAATGATTACAGTAAGGATGAGCGGATAGGTGTGGACTATCGCGGGGTCGCACGCACGCCGAGCCCGACACCATCAGAAGCGGAGGCGCTGTCAGGCAAAACGCGCAGCATCAACCTCAAAAAGTACGCTAACCGAGAATATCTCAAGAACCCGAGAAACGTTTGTAAGTTCGCTCCCCACACCTACCAACTATCTGCGTGGCTCACACGCTTCATAGTCACCCTCATCGTAACGCTAGTTATTGTCGGAGCGCTCATCGCGTTTGTGGCACTACAGTCGAAAATCCTCGATGCACTCAGCCCTGCGTCCAACTGGCTGCGGGAGTGAGTAACGATTGTGTTCCCTTAGTTTGTCGTTGACATTGTCCGACGGTGTCTTCTTCGATAGAACTCCAGGTGCTTGGGCTATCCCCATCGCGATCATGATCGTCTTGTCGTTCCCTCCGGTAAGGCTCGCAGTCCGTACTCCTTCAGCGCGGGCTTGACACAGTCTATCAGCTCTTTGGCCATGAACTCGTTGCCCTCTTTTGTGGAGACGTCTGGGGTGTCTGGATTGGGTTCGGCATCGTTGCGGCTGGCACGATCATCGGCGAGCTTGTCACTTACTAGTAAGTCATCCGACGGTGTTTACTACTTTGATTGAGCTAAGTCTCTCCACTTCTCCAACACAGTACGTTCCGCTACTGTTGTAGAGGACGTAGCGAGAAGGCGGAAGCCAAGAACCTCAGATATGCCCTCATCTCCGAAATCATTCGTGAGGGCGGACTCACGATGGCCATCATGGTGCGATACAGCGCCATTCCTGCCCACAGTAGGTCCCAGGTTGGCAGGAGTTCCTCTCGACCGTGTGACTGACCTCATGCAAATAGTATCGACCGCGATATTCGCTACTGCAGGAATGAGCGTATGGACCTTCCTCATCGCAGCTTTCGTCGCGTTGCCAAAGCAGCTCGCGGCCGTCTACCTCGGTGTCGCCGAGAACAGCGGTGCACCAAAGGATGAGAATGGAAGTACGTAGCGTCTCCATTTNGCGTTGCCAAAGCAACTCGCGGCCGTCTACCTCGGTGTCGCCGAGAACAGCGGTGCACCAAAGGATGAGAATGGAAGTACGTAGCGTCTCCATTTTCGTCCTGAGCGCTCGTTGACCTGTGTTCCTCGCATTGTCGCAGACAAGAGCCCAACGAAGACCACGACAACTATCAAGATCATCGTCATCACTGTGACCGTCCTCATCACCATCGCCGCGATGCGCTATGTGAACTCGAAGATAGATGGGGTCAAGAATCGCGTCATCTACGCACGTCGGAAAGCGCGCCAGGCGAAACTACCCGGATCTGGCTCCGGCTACGGCGCCGACTCCAGTTGGAGTACGTTCCCGCAAGACGACGCCGAGGCACAAGCGAGAACGCCGTTCATACCTCTGGAACAGCGCGACTCGATGGATGTCGTGCATCCCGAGATAAGTACGCCGCGAGCGTACGCGTCGCCTTTGAACAGTTCAGCATCGTCCCCGCCGGCATCGAGTGGGAACGAGGATCGGTATGACGACCCGTACGGAGGAGAGGGGGTTGATCTAGCCGCGCGGAGGACATCGCCGAGGTCTCCTGCTCCTGGGGCGTCCGGAAGGTCTTGATCGCGTCCTCCTGTGAGAGCCGCAGGACCGCACGCTGAACCACGGACAATGCGGATGTCATCGACATGTGGTTTTGCTAGTGACAGTTGTACCTTGTACAGTAACGAGCTACATATTGGATCGGAAGACATACTGATGCAATACTGATGCAGCTATGTCTGAACGGTACCCCATCCCGAAACTTCGATATCAAACATGATCGGCAGCTCGTCCCAAACTTGCCTTCTCAGCGTGAAATGATGGGCAATCAGAGCATCCACGCAGCTTCTACACAACTGAGAAGTCCTGTTAGCCAATCGAGTCAAGTACGGACTGAGCACGTCCGCATCCAGGTGGGATGGGAAGCTGTCAAAAAGCGATTTGGAACTATCAGCGAGTACCGAGCGTCGCAGATCAACAGAAGGGCAAGTGCAAGCAACAGGCAGAGGGGGGTTGAAGAATCGCGCTATTATATGAGCGTCGTACTTGACCAGTTCGGTACGGCCTTCGAGCAACAGCTCGAGATCTCCCGCACTCAGTGTCTCGAGCGTTCCGTCCGCACGTTTCATACCGGCCAGGATTTCGCTGATCGCCAAACGCGCGCAGGCGTAGAACGCGCTAGGCAGCATTGGAGACTGTCCGGTGAGGCGAAATAGGTTGACAGCTTCAATCGCATCTTGGCCACACAGGCTGACCGCGGAGGTCCCCTGGTGCTGGTGCTCGTTCCAAACCGCGAAGTCGGTGGTATAGACCGTTCCCAAGCGGCGCAGTGACTCGTCCAGCACGGATCCAACTTCGTACTTGTGGCCCATTCTGACCAGCGCTGCAAGTACGGAGAAGTTCATAGGACCATTTGTCGCGAAGAGACTGGTGAGTGATCAAGGATTAGATGGAATCATCGCAGTCGAGCCAATTCTGGCGTACCTGACCCCGTCATAGATGGCGCGGAGGAGGAACTTGAAGTCGTATGGAGTGTCGGTGACGCAGATGACAGGGCAGCCGTCCATCGTGTCGGGAGAGGTAGGTTGGGGAATGGAGAACAAGGAGCGGAATATCTCCGAATGTCGAGCGAGAGTGCCGCGATGGAAGCGAAAGGCGGTTCGCTGAGCGATGACGATGACGTTGCCGTCGTCAAACCACACGCCCGGATCTCTCTGTATTTCGCTGGGAGGAGTGCCCATCGCGCCTGATGCGAGCCCTGGATGCTGGCCTGGGCATTCTGCGGCGGCTTCGGACATCATCACTTCCTGCGACAATATTGTTGGTCCTACTCGGAATAGCATTAGTACAGGGCAATCACGAACGACTAGCAATTCTCAGCACCTTCAAATTATTTTGCTATGCGGCTCGACGTATCGGACTTGAGTCCTATGAATCTGATGGTGGTACCTGGTAGTGCCAGGCTTCGGGAATTCCCGGAGTGTGACGAAAATGATAGCGCTTAGAAGTTTTAAGCCCGAAGCACCACCTAAGTACCACCACCATCGACGACCCACTCTCGCTTGAAAGCTAGCCAGCGACGGAATAAAACCCCCTCGGAGTTAGAATATGTGTTTTAAGAGCTGTAGACAACCCCTTTTGGTGTACTGACCGCAGGACTACATAGCTACAGGCGGATTAAGTACTGTGATTGCGTCGTGACGCTGACTTCACACTGTTAGCGAGCCTCCTCCATCACAAGTGGCCCGCATCCGTCGTAGGTTGTGCCCCACGCTGGGTCGCTCCGTCGCCCAAATTGACCAGTGCCAAACATGTCTCATGGCGCAAGACTCTGAGCCATACAAGCGCATTACACGTGCGATCATACTCGTGCGTTGCAGGTTGATGGGCCCACGACGTGCTCATGAGTATCGGACGTCGACTCCTCGAGGACAAGATCGAAGGACGCTGTGGCGGCCCCAATTGTCCCTTGAATTTGAGTCGTCGTGCCTGCGGACGAGAATGGTGGTACGTCTAATTTGACGTCTATTCGACCGGTCCGCCGAGGTCTGACATCGTCCCTGTGCCCCTTCAGACCGGAATCTGATGTAGACCACGATGCAGAAGGATGAAGATCATCGTGGCTTTCGTCGCAGTGTTCCATGTCGGCGTGAAGATGGTCGCCATCAAGCCGCTGCGTCATCCACGCCCGGCGGAAGGCGCGTCTGGCCAAAGCTTCCGGTACTACCCTACGGTTGTATCATTCGAGCTTACTGCCCGGATGCTGAGGGTGGTAGTCAGGCTCGATCGTAGTCGGCGAACGCAAAACAAGCCAGGCGATGCGGGGCAAGTCCACGCCACATCACTACGGAGCTGTTCAGAGGTTCTCCGGACACCCCACCGTCTACGGGCTCACGCGGGGCGCCATCAGTGTGACAGGTATAGATCCGGGTCCTATACGAAGAGGTCTGTCAACGTCCAGACCTCCGGACATCTCGCTGTGTTGAGGTACCTGCACAAGTAAGCTCTCCGTACTATATACGCGCGCGGCTGGCACTAAGTGGCGGTACGGCCCTGTCGATCTTGACCTTGCAGTCTGTCTGCACCGCACGCGCCCTCAAATCTGCAGCTTGCTGGGCAGTGCATGTGCTCGAGGAGGATATCGGGCAGCGGGCTTCACACTGTTGGTAGAATTACGCACAGGTAAGTTTGCGAGCCTATGTGAATTAGCGGGCGAACATCGCCTGGGTTACTCACTGTCATCGACGTGCTAGTGGATGTCACCGACACTGAAATTTCGTTGCAGACGCTCAGAAGATATTCGGCGTTCCGCCTACTGCGGTGATTGACACTTGAAGCGGACTGCGTGTGATGCCCTTCAAGTTTTCAGATTCGCAGCCGCTGGCGGTGCGCAAGGTGTATCCCGGATGCTGATCCACTTTCGAGAGATTGAGCATGCAGGATCGCTCAGGCTAGTTAGGGTCGTCGATCGTCTGCAAGTTGAAAGGTGAGATATTCAAGCCGCCATATCAATCGTGAATTTTAATGTTGGTGGCAGAGGTGTGACGGACTGCAGACCACCTCTGAAGATGCCCGGATCCTATAGCTCTCGGAGCGACCGAGGTAAGCACCTACGAAAAGAGCGGAGCCGCAGGCCCAGCAGTGCTACCGATACCACGATGTTAGTGCGCGGCGACGCCCGTGCATAGCGTATGGCTGTCCTTCCGTCGTTGGAATGCGGTTATGCGTCCTGCGCCGTATCGGGACCTTCCGGGCGATACGTGCTCATTATATATAGGGCCGAAGGGAGCAGCATGGCTCATCATCCCTACCATTGGTCTACGTGTGCGCCCGGACGCACCTTGCTCATACATATGGCTCCAAGGTACGTGCACTGTACTGCTTCTGGTGTGGTTTACTCACTGGCTATCATCAGCGATTCAAGCCGCTACCACGCTCCCGCCGTTCATGGTTACCCTCCTCCCAGAGGCCCTCCCCTTGGTGTCTCGCGCCCTGTCAGCGTCTCCCCGGACCTTTCTACACTCGAGTTAAATAAACGGGTAGGCGTCGACTATCGCGCGGTAATGCGCACGCCGAGTCCGACACCCTCAGAAGCGCAGGCGCTGTCGGGCAAGACACGAACCTTCAACCTCAAGAAGTACTTGAAGCCGGAGTTCTACAAGAGTCCGAGGAACATCTGTCAGTATACCGCTACTAGTCACCCTCTTTTGCTTGTGTGACTCACTCGACCCTGATCACCCAGTCACCGTGATTGTGACGCTGGTGATCATCGGGGGACTCATCGCGTTCGTGGTGCTCGAGCAACAAATCCTCGATGCCCTTAGTCCCGCAGCAAAATGGTTGCGAGAGTGAGTCTCATCTCTTGCGTGTGCTCGATACCTTGAGGATTGACGGCTCCGCCAGGACGCCCGGTGGCTGGCTCATACCTATCGCCATTATGATCGTGATGTCGTTCCCTCCAGTACGTCTCCACATCTCTCGCGCCGGGTCTCGATCTCATCTATGTTATCAGCTCTTCGGCCATGAGTTCGTCGCTCTCTTCTGCGGAGACGTCTGGGGTCTCTGGATCGGTTTCGCGATCGTCGCCGCTGGCACTATAGTTGGCGAGCTAGCCACATACTTGTCAGCCGTTCACCTGCCTTCGCTGTCGACATGACCCCGCCGCTGACCACACAATCATCGATTCTTTTAGCACGTTCCGCTATTGCTGTCGCGGACGGAACGAGAAGAGCGAAAAGTCCAGTCTCCAATACGCCCTTCTGTCGGAAGTCATCCGTCAGGGCGGTCTGAAGGTGACTATCATGGTCCGGTACAGTGCCATTCCCGCGCATTGTATGTCGTAGCATTCCTTTGTGGTAATACTCGGACTGACTTGAACTTCCTTTCGAACAGTGATGACCGCCATCTTCGCTTCGGTGGGCATCAACTTGCGAACCTTCCTGATAGCGGCCTTCCTCGCGCTTCCCAAGCAATTTGCAAGTGTCTACTTTGGTGTTGCAGAAAACAGCGGGGCGCCCACAGATCAGAACGGAAGTACGTATCGCCATATTTGCTGCTGTACCGCTGCTCTCCGGTCGTGACGAATTTACTGACACCTTCCGTCTGCGATTCTGCAGACAAGAGCCCGTCGAAGACCACGAAGATCATCAAGATCCTCGTCCTCACGGCGACGGTCGTCGTGACCTTCGTCGCGATGCGCTATGTTAACTCGAGGATAGATGCAATCAAGAACAGGGTCATCTACGCCCGCCGGAAAGCTCGCCAGACCACTGTTTCCGGCGCTGGCGATGCCTCATCGAGCTGGGTCGCTTTCCCACAAGNTGTTTCCGGCGCTGGCGATGCCTCATCGAGCTGGGTCGCTTTCCCACAAGACGAAGCGGAGGCGCAAGTTAGAACACCATTCATGCCGTTAGCATAGCATGAATCTGAGGAGGCCTCCTATTATACCAAACGCACGCCTCAAGCCCACTATTCACGCGTCTGAGCTGCAGCCGCGCCGTCGAGCGGGCAGGGGGGAATGGTTCCCGCTTTAGCTGCATAGGTGCTGTTCACTTTTCCCCAGTCGTTGCCTCGTACTCCGTACTCGCCCATGTATACCAGTTGAGTCCCGACCGATTACTTATTTTGCTATTGATGTTTCGTGAGTGGTAGTGACCTTTCACATACTCCCACATGAACGCGAGCACGAAACCAGATCATAAAGATATACATCATGTGTCATGCAATCGCGGCCAGTCCGGTACTTCTAGCTTGAAGATATCCGGTAACTCTTCCCATACGTGTTCCCGGAGCTTGACATGCCGCATTCTCAGTACTTCAATGCATGAATCGCAAAGGGCCTGCCGGTCAAGCAGCTCTCCTATTTTACGGTGGAACCATGATGAACTGAGCGAGTTAGTACCGAGGGTACGGGGAAATTCGGACGCAGTGTCGCGCAGCTCGTCGGTCAAAAACGAGATCCGGGGGGACCAGAGACAACAATGAGCGTTCTCGGGCTCCTCCTCCAAGAAGAAACGAACGACAACGTGGGCATCATACTTGACGAGATTGACCCGTGCATCGAGACAGCGCTGCAGATCCTCGACCTCTAGCTTCTCCGATGTCCCATCTGCACGAGAATATCCCTGCAGCAGTTCCTTGGTGGTGAGACGGCAGCACAGGTAGAGTGCCGTCACGAGCATGTTCGTCGACCTCCCTACCAAGCGGAACAGGTTGACGGCTTCAATCGCATCCTGTGGGCGCATCGAGATTTCCGACACCGGAGTAGTCTCATTCTGTGTCGTCTCGTAAGCGGAGAAGTCTGAGGAAAAGACCGTCTCGAGCTGGCAGAGGGATCCTTCGAGGAGAGTGTCCACCCCGTACTTGTGACCCATCCGGACCCAAGAGGCTAGGATAGAGAACTCCTTGATCTGCTCACCTATCCAAAAGCTGAAGAGGTTTCGCATGAGCGGCTCCAGCAAAGCTGGTTGGCGGTATCGGTGGAAGCAGCATGTGCGCACCTCTTTCCATGATATACAGCCCATAGGAGATACTTGGAGTTGCTGGGGGTGTCGGAGACATGAATTGCAGTGCATCCGTCGAAGCTCTCCACGACATTCGATGGCGTAGGTTGGGGAACGCTGAACAGATCCCGAGAGCTGAATAGATCCCGAGAAGTTGGCGAGTGCCTCGAGAGCGCGCCGCGGTGAAAGCGGAAAGCGGTCCGTTGGGCGACCACAACGATATTGCCGTCCTCAAACCACAGGTCCTGGTCTCGTTCAAGCTTGCGAGCGGAGGCCAAAAGGCATTGAGGCAACGTGGACAATTTCAAAATGACGTTGGCATCATCAATAAACACGTGGGATTGCTGTGCAGCTATCGAAGTTCGCACTTCCGGACGCATCCTGTGATCTCCCAGCCTGTCTACTTACTCGCAAGTAGGTAGTCTTAGCTCGAGTCCCAATCGTGGTATCCTCAAGCAAAATAGGTGATCGGTCACTTTTCATATGATGGAGGAGACTACTTACCAGGTACTTACTGTCCCGGTGCCAGCAGCGATCAAGATCGAACCTACAGCAAACCGCAAGGAGAGCATACCCAGGTCGAATTCACCTGATCGACTGTCGTTTCCTCCTCATAGAAGACGGTGATAAGCAGTTTCCGACCGATGTCGTCAGCCGCCGGTTACGAGCGGTTACGGGTCTCCGGGAATTGTCGGCTTCTCAACCTTCCCCTATACGTATACGCACGCGAGAACATACCCGTACCCTGCGCAGTGGACACAATTTGCTTACAACCGCCGCTCCGAACGCCGGCTAATATGCCTGTGCACTAATCACTCAATAACTGACACTTCTGCGAAAGCAGATGATACCTGGCGATGCGTGCGCAATGCGCATAGCGCGTGGCTGTCCACACCCACATATTGACACAGCCAGCATGTAGAGTACCACACTACGCTCTAGCATACCCGAACACCCACCTCCCCGCCCGAGGTCGCGACCTCCCAAATTTTAGCCGCAATTTGGGGCTGATGGATATAAAGGATGGAGTTACGACCATGTCTCACCCACTTTTCGATCTCCCATTGTCGCGCCGCTCTCCCTGTGTGCGATGAACGTTGGGTGCGTTATCACCCTCGCTCCGCTCTCAGGCTACTCACTCTCGCAACAGCGGACCCAGTCAGTACTACGCTCCCCGACCGGTACCCGCGGTCCATTTCTATCCTCCTTCCGCAGCGTCCCCACCTCAGGATCCCGCCTTCCGACCTCCGGGTGCCCCGCCAAACTTCATTTCCCTCGACGGGCACAAGGATGGAGACCGGGTAGGCGTTGACTATCGCCGCATCGTACGCACTCCGAGCCCGACACCGTCAGAAGCGGCGGCGCTTTCAGGGCAGAAGCGCAAGTTGAGTCTCAAGAAGTACTTCGACCCGGAATACCTCAAGGTCCCGAGGAACCTCTGTACGTTCGCTCGTTCACCCGACTGTCTCGTCTGTGTGGCTCACGAACCTCTCAGTTACCGTGATCGTCACAGTGCTCATCATCGGAGCACTCATCGCGTTCGTGGCATTGCAGTCGAAGATCCTCGATGCTCTCCGCCCTGCGTCGGACTGGCTGCGGGAGTGAGTACCCGTTGTGTTCCCGCATGTGGTAGCTGACGGGTGTCCTTCTGTGCTATCTCGTTCGCCAGCACTCCGGGTGCCTGGACAATCCCTATCGCCATCATGATCATCTTGTCGTTCCCTCCCGTACGTCTTGCTCTCGTTGCCTCTTCTGCGCCGGACACCGATTCTTTCTGCTAGCTCTTTGGTCATGAACTCGTTGCTATCTTCTGTGGAGACGTCTGGGGTGTGTGGATCGGGTTCGGCATTGTCGCTGCTGGTACGATCATCGGAGAGCTCGTCACTTACTGGTGAGTCCTCTGGCGTTGTCTCCGTTCTACAGCTCACCCCGTCCTCAGCACGTTTCGCTACTGCTGCGGAAGCCGTGGCGAGAAGGCGGAGCAGAAGAACCTCAGGTATGCTCTCCTGTCTGAGGTCATCCGCGAGGGCGGGCTCGTCATGGCCGTCATGGTGCGATACAGTGCGGTCCCCGGGCATCGTATGTCTCCTGTCTTCGCAGTGTCCCTTGCCGCCGCGCGCGACTGACATACATCCAACTAGTCACGACGGCGATCTTCGCTACTGCAGGCCTGGGCGTATGGACCTTCCTCATCGCAGCCTTCGCCGCGCTCCCGAAGCAGCTCGCCACGGTCTACCTCGGTGTCGCCCAGACCAGCGGCGCGCCCACGGATGAGAATGGAAGTACGTACCATCATCGTCGTCCTCCTGTCTCCCCATTCGGCGCAATTGCTGATGTCGTCGTCCATGCTTTCTCCAGACACAAGTCCAACGAAGACCACGAAAACCATCAAGATCGTCGTGATCACGCTAACCGTTGTCATCACCGTCGTCGCGATGCGCTTTCTGAACAGGAAGATCGACGCTGTCAAGCACCGTGTCATTTACGCCCGCCGGAAGGCGCGTCAGGCCACGCTCCTCGGGTCCGGAGCTGCTGATGCATCATCTACTTGGTCTTCGTTCCCGCAGGACGATGCTGAGGTACAGTATGCCCGCCATCGCTGACTCTGTTCTCTTTTCCTTGGAAGGAGGTCTCAGGCTTGAGGTTGTACGCATCAGATCAGCGGCGGCTGTGCTAGGATCGCCTTGTTGTTGAATGTCCTCGTACTTACCGTCAAGGAATACATAGGCTTAAATGCACAAATCGTATCTCGCCGACCTCACTGAACTCAAAGCCGTGGCCAATATTCCGTTTCATGCAAGTCAGAAGAACTGTGAGTACTTACTTAGAAATGCAATGTTTGGCGGTGTTTGGCAAGAGCCCCATCAAAATCGCCTTTCCGGGGATCATCGTACTCTTCGAAGCGCCTGTACCGCCTTGCTCTTTTACCACGTCATCAGAGGGCTGTCCGTCCGACATGAAGAATCCTTCATATCGCCATTAGTATCGGCGATTCAAGGCAATACCTTACACTCAAGGGGCTGCATTGGCTGGGTATCGAGCGCAATTGCAACATCGATTGAGTACCTTTCAAGTCTCAGAAACCAAGTTGGATTCGCGCTGTGAGTACCTGAGCGTCGCTTGACAGACGCTGTGGCTAACTTGGTAGATTTACGCTATCCGCGACACTACCTCGATTTGTTGCCTGATGACTCGGGCTCTACTTATTCTCCCATCGGCGCCCCTCACAGCCGTCTCCCAGTATAGTCTCCTTAGGACCTCGCGTTCGACTCACATGGGCGAGCAAGCATTCCTCCAGACCATGCGCCTGCGAACGCTGCAGCACATTGGCGGAACAGTTGCATCGCCCTGCGCAGGCAATGTTTACGACAACAGATTTGCTAGTACTGTTCCATCAGAACTGCACGCTCTCGCAATCTGCACACCTCGAAGCTCGAGACCGCGTCTGTCTGATTGCGCAACCCGAAAAATTCTCGAACCCTTCGTCGGGGGCCTGCGACTGCGTACTGCGCGCTGTAAACACACACCCATGGTGCGGATAGCTTATGACTCCCCCGGACAGCCTCTAGCCTCGCTTCATACACACTATTGCGCCCGATCACACGAAGGCGAGTGGTATACTTGCTAAAACCGGTCAGTGACATACGGCCGGAAAGCAGTCGGCGGCGGCACTCGCTTGTTATGGACGACAACTTGGATACCACTTACCAGTCACTTACCTGACGCTAGCAACCAGAGACATGATCGACTAATACCAACTTCAAATC
>WJSG01022622.1:0-17188 GCA_016618145.1 Sanghuangporus lonicericola
GCAGGCGAGTGCGTGGCTTGGGCTGGAGCCGCTTGAAGAACGAGAGCTTCTTGTGCTGGTGCCGCCGGTAGAAGAGGAAGAGGGCGGTGACGAGGATCAGGAATGCGGCGCCGCCTACCGAGCCCGCGATAATGTCGTGCTTGGTCGCCGATGAGGAGCTGTCGGAGTCGCTCTGGGAGAGCGTCGTCGGAATTGAAGTGAATATCTAGAGGGGGGCAGGTTTAGAACATGTGCATCGAGACATTCTGTACATTTGTGACCGGATACGAGGATGTGAGACGATCACTTCGTCCGGGAACTTAAGGTCGGGATAGATGACTCCCGCATATTTACCAGACGGCAGGATATGGCACCGTCTGGTTTCGTAAAGCGCGGACTGGGAGGCGCACTCCTTGCGCCCGACGACGACCCCGAGCGGTCATTTCGGACGAAGGCAATGTCGCTGATACCCCGCCGCACGTCTCCTAGTCCGTAGCGTGGCGGCGAAGTGCATGAACATACGGCCTTTCCCGCATGTCACGAAACGGGGCGAAACTCAAAGCCCAGGTAAGCTCCAAGGGCCTTCGTGGGTTTGCAGGATGAGTCTGCAGGCCACGCTGAGCGCTCCGAAGTTGCGGAAGTCCGACGTGAAGGATCGCACGAACAACCCGATATCTCGGTCTTGACTCAGACGGCCAGGAAGCGCAACGAGGACAGAGACCGAGAAAACGACTGTACCAAACCGTCGTATAGACAGGTTGTGACAGATGTCATCGATGTCACTGCGTGCCTGCGCAGCTCCCAGTCGCCAGCTCGTCGTGTATAGCCTATGTGGTGGACAACACTCCCTGGGATACGATGAAGAAGATGAAGGTCGAGGTCAGACCTTCACCTGCATCTGAGGCAAGGCAGCAGACATGACGCGTGCGCGACGTCATACGCAGCGGAGAGAGACTCAAAAGGAGGAGTGCGGTGGATCCCAAGAGATAGGCGTATAGAGACGTACCGTTGAAGTCGTTCCATTGATGACGGTGGTAGCAATAGCACTGGTGATCGTGGTCTGGAAACTCCCCGAGGAAGATGGGGACGGTGACGCTATCGAAGAGTCGGAGACCAAGGCGCTCGGCAACGTTGTGGGCGAGAAGGTTGGGGTCGCTGAACTGGACGCGGAGCTGGGCAAGCTCGATGGAGGGGACGATGGGGCGGAGGAAGGATCCGATGATGGGTTCGAGGACGGATCAGACGAGGGCGGGAGAGATGAGGGATCGGAAGACGGGGGCGCGCTAGTCGGCGTGGAGGTAGGGTCGGAGGACGGCGACTGCGACGTCGGCTTGGACGAGGGTGGTGCTGTCGTGGGATTACTTGCGGGAGGGTCAGACCTGCGTCATAGCAGACTCAGGTCGGGGGCCGTAGGAGAAAGAGACAAGTTATTACGCACGAAGGTTTCGACGTCGGCTGGGACGATGGGCCGCTTGACGGAGGGTCCGAGGACGGCTTCGACTCGGGAGGTTGTGACGAGTCTCCAGAAGCACCCGACTTCGCCGAGTCCCCGCTCTGGGAGGGAGGGTCTCCGGAAACAGCGTCGGATGGGTCTTGTCTTCCCGTGGGTGCAGACGGAGCGGATGTGGTCGCACCAGACTGCGATTCCCTTCAGAAAATGTACTGACAGAGTGTGAAGAGTACGTACGGATGCACCACCAGCAGCGGAGGTACCTGTGCCCGGGAAGGAAGTCGCCACTGCAGCGATCGAGGGTGTTTGTCGAGGATATATTCTTCGCCGCTTCGCAAGGCCACACGCCGAGCCGCGACAAGCGTCCATGACTGCTCGAGGAATTAGCACAGAGAATAGCTCGGAGACGGAGATGACATTGCAGGGGGAGACAAGAAGGCTTTGCAATCTCTCGCTAACCGTCTCGGACTCGCGCAGATCACGTGGCAGGCGGTGTGGCTCGCTTGCCGGTTGCCACAACGCTGCTCCAGTTCTCCCTCGGGTCCAGTCTCCACTGACGCTGCTCTCGCGTCCGCCGGTGCAGGCCGTGGTCGATCGCTCGACGCTGCGTCTGCTCTGCTCTCGTTCGCCCGTGCTGCTTCTCTGCGTGCCCGCTCAACGGTGCCCTTGCCTCCCTCCACTCCAGTCTGCCTGCCACTGCCGTCCGCCGCCCTTGCCTCCCGTCGCGTCCGCCACCGTACCCGTCCCGCAGGCACACTCAGCCGCATTGGCGGCGCATGCAAGGTCGACTCGCGCTGCATAGACTCCGGTACAGGTACGTGTATATGCGTCAAGCTCTGCGTCTTCCCGTGGTGCACGTCTGCGCAGCCCGCGTGCGCCCTTCCGGTCAGGCTGTCGCACGCGTTCGAGGTCAGTCGCGCAATCCCTTGTGCTTGAGCTCACGAACACACCACGCGCACGGTCTTACTGCACTACCGTCTCGGCGACGCCCCGACCGACTTGCTGCGTCCTCACCCGCGTTGTCCAAGCCGCCTTCGCAATCCATCGAACAGAGTCGACAGCACGCGCATGGCACTACATACGCAGATAAGTCGTCCGCTCCCCATCCTCCTGCTTTTCCATGTCATACACCCGGGTCTACATGCCCGCCCTGCTGTATGCTCCCGGTCAGCGGGTGGATATCGAGAAGACCGGCGGAGTCTCACCTCGGCCCACCGGCACTCAGTCTCTGTCTCCCGACGTCACGCTATGGCGCAGAGGTCAGCACGGCGCGCTCCCCAAGTATCACAGTACTCACCGTCGACGACAGCGAATGACGCTACAGCCTAGGTCAGCGGTGAGTAGCACTCTCCAGGAAGGGCGCGATGTGCGCCGACGCGAGTACACCGAGGTCCGACGCGGCCATCTCGCCGCCTCCACCTCCCGTCTGTAGCTGTTCCCGAGTGCGACAACCGGCTGCTGGAGTATACCGGGTCACAACAGTGTACGCTACCGGGCCGCTACATGCATCCCGACGCCTTGCGCCCTCCGTCTCCGTGCCGCTCACACCCATCGAGTGCATGCTCCCCCATGCGCTTCGCTCTCCGCCGCTCTGCGCTCGTGTACGCACGCCGACATGTCTGTGTATCAAGCACATCAGTCGATGCGAGCAAGGTATGTGACTTCGGATACAGACTGCTCACCTCGGCGCAACAGAGCCAGACCGCAGACAGCTACCTAGGCTGCGTCGACGCGGGCAGTCCGTACAGCTCATGTGTACGCACCATCACGGTACGTACCTCGACCCGCACGGAGCAGACAGCGCACTGCAAGACGAGCATGAGCAAGGGCGCGCGACAAGGTGGGTCGGCGGGTGCAGTGGAGAGGGAAGCGGCAAGATGGGGGTGTCCCCCGCCCGCTCGATCCCTGACCTCTCCCATTATAGACTCCTCTCCCACCGTGACGTCGCTCGGCCCGTGCTGGGACGGTACGCCGACTTCCGCTACCAGACGGCGTCGAAAATGGCATGCCCGCGGCGGGCTTCGGTGCAGGAGCTACGTCGGCTGCGGGCACGGCGGATGATGGGATACTCATGGAGGTAGGTCGGGTTCTGCGTGCGCCGCGGATGTCGTGTGCTCAGCGATGTACATACGCGAGTCCTCGCTTTGCTGCACTCTGCGCAGCCGCAGACAAGACAAGACGGTCGATAAAATATATTTCCATTCAGCCTGCATACTCCGCGTGCTGTGTGCGTTTCTACGTCGTGCGGCCGTCTGAATTCGTGAGCATGTTCAGTTCGAACAAGGCGGTTGCTGGACCGAATGTCCTGAGGATCGATTCAAGGCTTGAGGTGCTGATGAGCCCGTGGCCGCGAGCCAGACATCACCGTCAGCGTAACATCTGCATGCAGGCTGGTAGCGAGGGTGCTCGACCGAGCTGCGCTGCGCATCGACGGCCTTCAGGCGAACGAGCGAGAGTTCGCGATCGTGACGTGTCGCGTTCCCGGGAGGCTGGGAATCATACCCTCCGTCATTGCTGGGTCCGTGTAAGTTCGGGAACCGGTGCTCGCAGAGCAAGTCGATGCATGGTCGCTGCTCTTGTCCCGAGAGTACCAGACGAGTGTCAACGGCGACTCGAACACGGAGTCACCTACACACCGCAAACGAGAACCGATATGTCTTGCATCGCGGCAGCTTGAGCGCAGGCGGGCGATGAAGCCGTAGGGTGTCGCCGCAGTCTCGGTGTCTTGCGACCTTCGAAGCAGCCTGGTTACTGGTTCCCGATCGTGTGCGGTCATCCTGCATGCCACGCTGAACGTCAGCATCTGAGAACAGTGATAGTTCGGCTGCCAGGGCCCAGCGGGTGCAGGGCATTCCATACCTTCCGTCTGATCGGCGACACAAGTAGCGAGAGCGTGTTCCTTGACGGTGTACCTTGCGACCCGCTTGGCCCCGGGACTCTGTGCGTACAAGCTTCATGTGAGCCTGCCAGTCCAAGGTCAGCGCGGGAACTGAACAGGTCAGTTCAAACTCACGCATCGAGAGAACGTAGTGCACTCGAACGGACGAGGGCCAGCTCTGTAGACGGACGGCCGGTACATCGGGTGACCTCGATCCGGGACGCGGGCGTTGACGTCGGAAACGCACAAGTACCGAGAAACAGTGGCGGAGCGAGCGACCTCGAGCTGTCTTCGAGGCTCGCATGGAAGCGATCGCTCAGCTGCTGCCTCCCCTGCAGGCAACCTAGTAACTCTGAGTGTGATATTTCAGTCCTTATGTGAGCCTGCCAGTCCCAAGGTCAGCGCGGGAGCAGAACAGATACAGCAGGTTAGAACTCATCTGGAAGAACTCCGAGGACGGACGAGGCTAGCTGTGCAGTCGAACAGCCGGTACGTCTAGTGACCTCGATCTGGGACGCGTGCATTGATGTCGGAAACGCACAAGTGGCGGAGCGCGCGACTTCGAGCTGTCATCGAGGCTTGCATGGAAGCGACCCAGCCGCTGCTCCGCTGCTAGACACCTAGTCTTATTCACCAGTACTCCCCTGCGCTATTCGTGCGACGCTGGTATGGGCTCAGCGCTGTTATGGCCGGCACGAGTGCGAGAGGTCATGTAAATCTTGCGATACATGGGTGAGGTCCTTGAGACCTGTCGGAGCAATGTATCAAGACTCGTTAGAATGTCATACCGCTGCGACGCCCAGCAGGGCGCATCCGAACACGAATTCGCCGAGGAGCCATCCGGAAGACGGTCTCCTCGTAGCTTGCACTCCATTTCGGGCAGTAACCCTAGACAGATTCAATCAGTCTCGGCCTCTTGGAATTGCGGACCGTTACAGGACTGACGGATGAGAGATGTCGGTCGCCTGCATGACTTCTGCATGCAAGATATCAGTGCATGTTTCGCTTGCATGCAGACGCACAAGCAGCCGACCTACCCCTTCCTCTAGACCCATAGCTACACCGGGTTCCAGGAGCTTGCGTGTGTGATGTCTGTATAGACGCATTCCATTCGTCATACCGTCGACCGGGGTCATACACCGTGACGGCGGGCACGGGGGACATTCAGGACGGATCCTGACGGCAAGTGAGTATTTCAGCGACGCGCAGAAAAGGTGCTAACATGCTTAACGTTACGCGGAAGCCGAGGAGGGACGGTCTTGCGCCTCCGGTCGGCAATACGGTCCACGCCCTGCCGGGAGCTTGTCGTCTGCGTATTCAACTTCGCATGATGCGCCGGGGCCCAAGACCTCCATTGATTGGCCGCCATGCAGCACCCGAAGGATGCCCACACATGGTCTTCGCAGTCGCAGTCGCAGCAGTCGGAGCAGACTGCGCATATGACTTGCATCCAGAAAGAGGATGTTACGGCCAATTCGGCCACGGCCGAAGCACGGAGTATCCCGCCGGAATGATTTGTCTGAATGCGGGAGATCAGCCACTGTTCGGATGGCGTTGTACTCACGCGGAGCTGACGAACAGGACGATACCTCTGATCTGGGAAGGGAACAGACCGATGCAGATGCCCTGGGGCACGACGGCTCTCACGTCTGTGACGTCTGCATCGCTTGCTGCAGAGATCGAGGAGGTGAACGCAATCATGGGAGCGAGCAGGTTAGTTCGCTTCGGAGGGCCTATACTCTATGAAATCAGAATGCGGTGTATCCGACAAAGCACATGGAATCACTCACCAAGTTCCCGGCAACTTCCTGTTGCGTATCGCCCTCGCTGCTCGTTCCGGTCCCCTTGATGCGCTGCCTTTTTCTGTGGGGCTGAGAGACGTTAAGTGGACGAGCCCGCAACGCGTCCGGCCGCAACAGTTCACCTGAATGCAGGAGATCATGTCAGAAACACGCCCGGCCGAAGGGACAGAATACGGGATACTACCTCTAGTCAAGGAATGGTTGAGGCATGGAAACAAGACGACAGATGCATACCGCCAACCGACGACCCAACGGATCTCGCTTGCTGCGCTGGGTAACCATCTGAGCGAACAAGGAATTAACTGACAGCCACGGTGACGCACCGGTTCCCTTCCGGCAGACCTGCTATGCTGCCCAATGTAAGTTGAACGGGGTCTTGAACTAGTAATCAAGTGCGCGGAATCACTCACATAGTCCCGTTGGACTGGCAGGACTTCAGTTCTTCGTCTCCCGGCGTCCACGACTCGCTCCCATCCTGCCATTGGGCCGGCGATTGTCCGTCTCTGCCGCAGGCCGCGGTCGTTATAATCGTCGCACGGACGGGAGACGCAATGCCTGAGAACAGCACCCGGAGCTTGAGTAAGTGCTAGAGACTAGCTCTCTGTATGGCGCATATGGCGCAGGGTCAGGACTTTACGCAGCTGTAGTTCGGATCTGAGCGGAGACGTACCTGAACATTGTCCGTGGCCGTGGGTGTCACGGTTCGATGCGGTAGTTCGCGTCCCGAAGGAAATTGAACTCCTGCCCGGGCTGTAAATAAGCGAGCCGCTGCGACAACCTAGCACGGACGTACCTGCCGGGCATTGCGGGTGATTATTCGGTTTCGGAACTGGCATTAATCGTCCCGAAACGGGATTCTTCGCGCTCTCCCCGCCATATACCTACACCCAGCGTCGGATTCTCAAGCTCCCGCCCCCGCCCTCTCTGCACGCTCTCCCATGCCGGCCTGCCGCTCTGCTCCCTGCGTTTATCGGCCATATACCTACACCCAGCGTCGGAGCTTCGAGCTCCCGCCCCCGCCCTCTCTGCACGCTGCCCGCTCTCCCATGCCGGCCTGCCGCTCTGCTCTCCCGTCGAGCTGTTGCCGGTCCCTGCGTCTATCGACCTGGCCTCTTTTCCGTCCCGAACCCGGCTCACGTTCCCGCCTGCGTCCTCTGCACTCGGTTCGCATCCAGAGGCCGCCTCAGCCGCGACGGAGACCGTGTCTCCTCGCTCAGCACGACGACGTGTCTGGGACGAGACGGGAGGTACTCGTTCTAGACACATATCAGGTAAGTTGCCGTTTCAGTGTGGTGACGAGTGTCAAAAAACGAACGTGTTCGTCGCGACCGAGTCGCAGACATGCGCGGCCACAGACGCAGACTCGGAGTCGTCGAGCTCGCGCGGGTTGTCCGGTGTTTGAGGAGTAGTGGCGGGCTGCCAGTAGCGGTGACTCTCTCCCGCGCGGCCTGACTACTCCAGCACGAGGACGTGGCGGCGGGCCAGTGTGTGCGCCGGTCGCAGCTCGCCTTCGCGGCTTTGTTCGAGCTTGACGCGGTCTTGACTTCTGGCCGACGCAGCTGGACGCCGAGGCTCGTACAATTTGCCTTCGTAGTAGCACTGCGGCAGAGAGAGAGCCGTCTGCGTGTCCGGAGAGCTGAATGCTGACGTATGACAAGTACGACGTCCACTAATTGCGCTCGAGGGCCGGGAGGACGAACCGAGGAAGCCGGAAACTGCGGGCAGACGTGAGTTCTGGGATTACTAGCGTACGTTCTCGATGTATACTGTATGTACCTTGCTACTATATCTGCTCGGCCCTTGCGATGCTGTGTGCGCCCGAGGTCGTGGTGGTGGTGGTCGAGTCGAAAGCCTTGGCATGCTGTGCTGCTTCTCGAGCGCAGCTGTTCCCGTAGTTCTAGCCCTGTACGAGTTCGTCGTCCTCGTAGAATTAACATAGTGCCGTTCTCTCGTGGGAATGGCGGCGAGAGCGTCGTGCGGGATCAGAGAGCCCAAAGAGGCATGGCATTCAAAGCTACGCTAGACAGGTACAGCGCTACACGCCTGTGGCTAACGTCGCTTCTGTCCGTCCGCGACTGCACCCGAAGAGGCGGCGAGCCCAGCGTCCGCCCGCCCCCTGCACCTCCTCGTCCTCCCCAGTCCCCGCTCACCATGAACCCTCCCGCCGAGCCCGCCGTCGTGGAAGCAGCCTGTGGACGCAGACCTGCGCAGCGACACGATACACGCGCTGCAGACGTACCTCGATGCGCGGTGGCGACGCGAAGTCCCCACAGAGCCAGCGCGCTGCACTCAGACGACCCCGCTGCACCCACAGAACAGCACGACGAAAGACGCACCTTGCACGACCTACCCACCCACGGATCTCCCTTACCCACGAATCTCCCTGAGGTCAGCAATCCTGCTCTGGAGGGCAATTCTCGCCTGCCCAGAGCGGCCGCCTGCGAGCATCCGCACGTCTCGGGGCCGTGCTGCCCTGATCGCCGACCGTCGACGGCGGCGGCAGCGCATGACATCATCCACGATGCGGCTGAGGTCGACCGCGCTTGATGCTTTCACGAGCGGGTCGACGAGTGTGCTGGGTTGTCCAGGAGGCGGCCAGACGGCCTCGCGGAAGATGGAACCCGTCTCCGCGCGCATTCCGAGCAGGTGCGGCGGAGCAGCTCCGGACGGAAGGCTGCTGGGAGTGCCTTCACGGTGCGGGTCCATCGGCGGTCCCACGACGGACATGACGGGCGAGGTGTCGTGGAAGTCACGCGAGAGCGGTGAGCGGCCGGGGACGGCACTCGACGTGGCATTCGTCTGCGCGTGCGAGGACGCGACAGAGGCGGGGTAGTCCCGGTAGCGCGTCTGTGGGCCCATGTCGTAGTCGTCCGTGTCCTCGCCGTCGAGCAGGCGAGTGCGTGGCTTGGGCTGGAGCCGCTTGAAGAACGAGAGCTTCTTGTGCTGGTGCCGCCGGTAGAAGAGGAAGAGCGCGGTGACGAGGATGAGGAACGCGGCGCCGCCTACCGAGCCCGCGATGATGTCGCGCTTGGTTGCCGACGAGGAGCTGTCGGGATCGCTCTGGGACAGCGTAGTCGGGATTGCAGTGTAGATCTAGAGGTGCACAACGTTAGAACATGTCGAGAACTACACTTCACACATGAGTGAACGACTATCGAGCATGAGGACATGAAACGCTCGCTTTCGCTGCGGCAGGCCAGATCCCCAGTGAAGCATCCTCGACATCTTCGTGATTCTGAAGGCCATGAGATGACCACTGGCCAAGCCGTGGCAGACCGAGCGTCGGCAGACCTGCCACACACCAGCCGTAACGCTCGATACCCTGCCTAACGGCGCCAGACTGAGGAAGGTTCTCGCCCTCTGTTTTGAGACAAGGGAGCAAGCTGCTGCAAACTATACGTCTGCACGGCAGCAACCACAGAGTCCGGGGGAGGATGAACGCGATTTAGTAGCAATGTGGTGGGTCACAGAAGGAAGATAGTGCGCCGCTGCATGATAAGAGGCGACTTGAACTTGTGATAATCCCAGGTATAGAAACGTACCGTTGAGGTCGTTCCATTGATGACGGTAGTAGCAATAGCACTGGTGATCGTGGTCTGGAAACTCCCCGAGGAAGATGGGGACGGTGAAGCTATCGAAGAGTCGGAGACCAAGGCGCTCGGCAACGTTGTGGGCGAGAAAGTTAAACTCGCCGAACTGGACACGGAGCTGGGCAAGCTCGAAGGAGGGGACGATGGGGCGGAGGAAGGATCCGATGATGGGTTCGAGGACGGATCAGACGAGGGCGGGAGAGATGAGGGGTCGGAAGACGGGGGCGCGCTAGTCGGCAAGGAGGTAGGGTCGGAGGACGGCGGCTGCGACGTCGGCTTGGACGAGGGTGGTGCTGTCGTGGGATTACTTGCGGGAGGGTCAGACCTGCGTCATAGCAGACTGAGGTCGGGGGCCGTAGAGAGAAGAGACAAGTTATTACGCACGAAGGTTTGGACGTCGGCTGGGACGATGGGCCGCTTGACGGAGGGTCCGAGGACGGCTTCGACTCGGGAGGTTGTGACGAGTCTCCAGAAGCACCCGAGTTCGCCGAGTCCCCACTCTGGGAGGGAGGGTCTCCGGAAACAGCGTCGGATGGGTCTTGCCTCCCCGTGGGTGCAGACGGAGCGGATGTAGTCGCACCAGACGACGCACCAGACTGCACATGTCCGTTCAAGAGACGTACTGACAGATTGTGAAGAGTACGTACGGTTGCACCAGCAGCAGCGGAAGTGCCTATGCCCGGGAAGGAAGTCGCCACTGCCCCAATCGAGGGCGTTTGTCGAGGATATATTCTTCGCCGTTTCGCAAGGCCACACGCCGAGCCGCGACAAGCGTCCATGGGTGCTCGAGGAATTAGCACAGAGAATAGCTCGGAGACGGAGATGGCATTGGAGGGGGAGACAGGAAGGCTCTGCAATCTCTCGCTAACCGTCTCGGACTCGCGCAGATCACGTGGCAGGCGGTGTGGCTCCC
Source organism: Sanghuangporus lonicericola (assembly GCA_016618145.1). NCBI lineage: Eukaryota > Fungi > Basidiomycota > Agaricomycetes > Hymenochaetales > Hymenochaetaceae > Sanghuangporus > Sanghuangporus lonicericola. The sequence continues at coordinate 10,613 of WJSG01022622.1, forward strand.
GCTTGCCGGTTGCCACAACGCTGCTCCAGTTCTCCCTCGGGTCCAGTCTCCACTGACGCTGCTCTCGCGTCCGCCGGTGCAGGCCGTGGTCGATCGCTCGACGCTGCGTCTGCTCTGCTCTCATTCGCCCGTGCTGCTTCTCTGCGTCGCCCGCTCAAAGGTGCCCTTGCCTCCCTCCACTCCAGTCTGCCTGCCACTGCCGTCCGCCGCCCTTGCCTCCCGTCGCGTCCTCCACCGTACCCGTCCGGCAGGCACACTCAGCCGCATTGGCGGCGCATGCAAGGTCGACTCGCGCTGCATAGACTCCGGTAACAGGTACGTGTATATGCGACTGGCTCTGCGTCTTCCCGAGGTGCACGTCTGCGCAGCCCGCGTGCGCCCTTCCGGTCAGGCTGTCGCACGCGCCCAAGGTCAGTCGCGCAATCCCTTGTACTTGAGCTCACGAACACACCGCGCGCACGGTCTTACTGCACCACCGTCTCGGCGACGCCCCGAGCGACTTGCTGCGTCCTCGCCCGCGTTGTCCAAAGCCGCCTTCACAATCCATCGAACAGAGTCGACAGCGCGCGCCTCAAAGCATTCCGCCGCTGAGATGGCAGTACATACGCACGTCAGTCGTCCGCTCCCCATCCTCCGCTCCCCATTCTCCTGCTTTTCAATGTCATACACCCGGGTCTACATGCCCGCCCTGCTGTATGCTCCCGGTCAGCGGGTAGATATCGAGAACGCCGGCGGAGTCTCACCTCCTCGGCCCAGCGGCACCCCAGTCTCCGTCTCCCGACGTCACGCTATGGCGCAGAGGTCAGCACGGCGCGCTCCGGAGGTACCATAGTACTCACCGTCGACGACAGCGAATGACGCTACAGCCTAGGTCAGCGGTGAGTAGCAGTCTTCGGCAAGGGCGCAATGCGCGCCCAAGTCAGTACACCGAGGACCGACGCGGCCATCTCGCCGCCTCCACCTCCCGTCTGTAGCTGCTCACGGGTGCGACAACCGGCTGCTGGAGTACACCGGGTCACAACAGTGTACGCTACCGGGCCGCTACATGCATCTCGACCGCTCGACGCCCTCCGTCTCCGTGCCGCTCACACCCATCGAGTGCATGCTCCCCCATGCGCTTCACTCTCCGCCGCTCTGCGCTCGTGTACGCACGCCGACACGGCTGTGTATCAAGCACGTCAGTCGACGCGAGCAAGGTATGCGACTTCGGATACAAACGGCTCACCTGGGCACGCAGAGCCAGACCGCAGACAGCTACCTGGGCTGCGTCGACGCGGGAAGTCAGCACAGCTCATGTATACGCACCATCACGGTACCCACCTCGACGTTCACGACCCGCACGAAGCAGACAGCGCACCGCAAGACGAGGATGGGCAAGGGCGCGCGACAAGGTGGGTCGGTGGGTGCAGAGGAGAGGGAAGGGGCAAGAAGAGGGCGTCCCCCGCCCGCTCGATCCCTGACCTCTCCCATTATAGACTCTTCTCCCACCGTGACGTCGCTCGGCCCGTGCTGGGAGGGAACGCCGACTTCCGCTACCAGACGGCGTCGAAAATGGCATACCCGCCGCGGGCTTCGGTGCAGGACCTACGTCGGCTGCGGGCACGGCGGATGATGGGATACTCATGGAGGTAGGTCGGGTTCTGCGTGCGCCGCGGATGTCGTGTGCTCAGCGATGTACATACGCGAGTCCTCGCTTTGCTGCACTCTGCGCAGCCGCAGGCAAGACAAGATGGTCGATAAAATATATTTCCATTCAGCCTGCATACTCCGCGTGCTGTGTGCGTTTCTACGTCGTGCGGCCGTCTGAATTCGTGAGCATGTTCAGTTCGAACAAGGCGGTTGCTGGACCGAATGTCGTGAGGATCGATTCAAGGCTTGAGGTGCTCATGAGTCCGTGGCCGCGAGCCAGACATCACCGTCAGCGTAACTTCTGCATGCAGGCTGGTAGCGAGGGTGCTCGACCGAGCTGCGCTGCGCATCGACGGCCTTCAGGCGAACGAGCGGGAGTCCGCGATCGTGACGTGTCGCGCTCCTGGGAGGCTGGGAATCATACCCTCCGTCATTGCTGGGTCCGTGTAAGTTCGGGAACCGGTGCTCGCAGCGCGAGTCGATGCATGGTCGCTGCTCCTGTCCTGAGAGTACCAGACGAGTGTCAACGGCGACTCGAACACGGAGTCTACACACCGCAAACGAGAACCGATATGTCTTGCATCGCGGCAGCTTGAGCGCAGACGGGCGATGAAGCCGTAGGGTGTCGCCGCAGTCTCGGTGTCTTGCGAACTTCGAAGCAGCCTGGTTACTGGTTCCCGATCGTGTGCGGTCATCCTGCATGCCACGCTGAACGTCAGCACAGTGGTAGTTCGGCTGCCAGGGCCCAGCGGGTGCAGGACATTCCATACCTTGCGTCTGATCGGCGGTGCGAGTCGCTAGAGCATGTTCCTTGACGGTGTACCTTGCGACCCGCTTGGCCCCGGGACTCTGTGCACGCAAACTTCATGTGAGCCTGCCAGTCCAAGGTCAGCGCGGGAACTGAACAGGTAACACTGAACAGGTCAGTTTGAACTCACGCATCGAGAGAACGTAGCGCACTCGAACGGACGAGGACCAGCTCTGTAGACGGACGGCCGGTACATCGGGTGACCTCGATTCGGGATGCGGGCGTTGACGTCGGAAACGCAAAGGTACCGAGAAACAGTGGCGGAGCGAGCGACCTCGAGCTGTCTTCGACGCTCGCATGGAAGCGATCGCTCAGCTGTTGCCTCCCTTGCAGGCGACCTAGTAACTCTGAGTGTGATATTTCAGTACTGTCCCAACTTATGTGAGCCTGCCCGTCCAAGGTCAACACGAGAACAGAACAGATACAGTAGGTTAGAACTCACTTACTGGACAGTGGAAGGACCCCGAGGACGGGCGAGGCTAGCTGTGCAGTCGAAAGCCGGTACGTCTAGTGACCTCGATCTGGGACGCGTGCATTGATGTCGGAAACGCACAAGCAGTGGCGGAGCGAGCGACTTCGAGCTGTCGTCGAGGCTTGCATGGAAGCGACCGCTCAGCCGCTGCTCCGCTGCTGGACACCTCGTGTTATTACCAGTACTCCCCTGCGCCATTCGTGCGACGCTGAATGGGCTCAAGGCTGTTATGGCTGCACGAGTGCGAGAGGTCATGTAAATCTTGCGATACATGGGTCAGATCCTTGAGACCTGTCGGAGCAATGTATCAAGACTCGTCAGAATGTCATACCGCTGCGACGCCCAGCAGGGCGCATCCGAACACGAATTCGCCAAGGAGCCAGGAAGACGGTCTCCTCGTAGTTTGCACTCCATTTCGGGCAGTGACCCTAGACAGATACAATCAGTCTCGGCCTCTTGGAATTGCGGACCGTTACAAGACTGACGAATGAGAGATGTCGGTCGCCTGCATGATTTCTGCCTGCAAGAGATCAGTGCATGTTTCGCTTGCATGCAGACGCACAAGCAGCCAGCTTACCCTTCCCTCCGGACCCATAGCGACACCAGGCTCTAGGAGCTTGCGTGTGTGATGTCTGTATAGACGCATTCCACTCGTCATACCGTCGGCCGGGGTCATACACCGTGACGGCGGGCACGGGGGACGTTCAGGACGGATCCTGATGGCAAGTGAGTATTCCAGCGACGCGCAGAAAAGGTGCTAACATGCATAACGTTACGCGGAAGCCGAGGAAGGACGGTCTTGCGCCTCCGGTAGGCGATAAGGACGGTCCACGCCCTGCCGGGAGCTTGTCGTTTGCGTACTTATTCACCTTCACATGATGCGCCGGGGCCCGGGATCTCCATTGATTGGCCGCCATGCAGCACCCGAAGGATGCCCACACATGGTCTTCGCAGTCACAGTCGCAGCAGTCGGCGCAGACTGCGCGTATGACTTGCATCCAGAACGAGGACGTTGCGGCCAATTCGGCCACGGCCATAGCATGGAGTATCCCGCCGGAATGATTTGTCTGGACGCGGGAGATCAGCCACTGTTCGGATGGTGTTGTACTCACACGGAGCTAAAGAACAGGACAATACCGCTGATCTGGGAAGGGAACAGACCGATGCAGATGCCCTGGGGCACGACGGCTCTCACGTCTGTGACGTCTGCATCGCTCCCTGCAGAGATCGAGGAGGTGAACGCAATCATGCGAGCGAGCAGGGAAGCTCGCTTCGGCGGGCCTCTACTCTATGAAATCAGAATGCGGTGTATCGGACAAAGCACATGGAATCACTCACCAAGTTCCCGGCAGCTTCCTGTTGCGTATCGTCCTCACTGCCCGTTCCGGTCCCCTTGATGCGTTGGCCTTTTCTCGGCGTCCGGAATGGCTGCGGGGCTGAGAGACGTTAACTGGGCGAGCCCGCAGGGCGTCCGACCGTAACGGTTCACCCTGAACGCGGGAGATCATGTCAGAAACTCGCCCGGCCGAAGGGACAGAATACGGGATACTACCTCTAGTCAAGGAACGGTTGAGGCATGGAAACAAGACGACAGATACATACCGCCAACCGACGATTCAACGGATCTCGCTTGCTGCGCTGGGTAACCATCTGAGCGAACAAGGAATTAACTGACAGCCACGGTGACGCACCGGTTCGCTTCCGGCAGACCTGCTATGCTGCCCAATGTAAGTTGAACGGGGTCTTGAACTGGTAATCAAGTGCGCGGAATCACTCACATAGTCCCGCTGTACTGGCAGGACTTCAATTCTTCGTCTCCCGGCGTCCACGGCTCGCTCCCATCCTGCCTATTGGGCCGGCGATTGTCCGTCTCTGCCGCAGGCCGCGGTCATGATCATCGTCGCACGGACGGGAGACGCAATGCTTGAGAACAGCACCCGGAGCTTGAGTAGGGAGTGCTAGAGACTAGCTCTCCGTATAGCGCATATGGCGCAGGGTCTTGACTTTGCGCAGCTGTGATTTGGTTCGAAGCGGAGACATCAGAGAGACATACACGAACATTGTCCGTGACCGTGGGTGTCGCGGTTTGATGCGGTAGTTCGCGTCCCGGAGGTAGATGAACTCCTGCCCGGGCTGTAAGTAAGCGAGCCGCTGCAACAGCCTAGCACGGACATACCTGCCGGGCATTGCGGGTGATTATTCGGTTTCGGGACTGCCATTAATCGCCTCGGAACGGGATTCTTCGCGCTTCGCCCGCCATATACCTACACCCAGCGTCGAATTTTCAAGCTCCCGCCCCCGCCCTCTCTGCACGCTCTCTCATGCCGGCCTGCCGCTCTGCTCTCCCGTCGAGCTGTTGCCGGTCCCTGCGTTCATCGACCTGGCCTCTTTTCCGTCCCGAACCCGGCCCACGTTCCCGCCTGCGTGTTCTGCGCTCGGTTCGCATCCAGAGGCCGCCTCAGCCGCGGCGGAGACCGTGTCTCCTCGCTCAGCAAGACTACTTGTCCAGACGAGACGGAAGATACTATTTCTGGACACAGAACAGGTGAGTTCCCTTTGCAAAGTGGTGAGGAGTATCAATGGACGAACTTGTTCGTCGCGACCGAGTCGCAGACATGCGCGGCCACAGCCGCAGACTCGGAGTCGTCGAGCTCGCGAGGATTGTCCGGTGTTTGCCAAGGAGTAGTGGCGGAGCTGCCAGTGGCGGTGACTCTCTCTCCCGCGCGCCCTGACGACTCGAGCACGAGGACGTGGCGGGTGTGTGCGCCGGTCGTAGCTCGCCGTCCGAGCTTGACGCGGTCTTGACTTCTGGCCGACGCAACTGGACGCCGGGGCTCGTACAATCTGCTCGTAGCAGCACTATGCTGCAGAGAAGCAGCCGTCTTGGATGCTGGCGTGTCCGTAGAGTCTTCGGGAGAGGTGACTGCAAGTACGACGACCACTGATTGCGCTCGAGGCTGGGAGGACGAACCGAGGAAGCCGGAAACTGCGGGCAGACGTGAGTTCTGGGATTACTAGAGTACGTTTGACATGTATACTGTATGTACCTTGCTACTATATCTGCTCGGCCCTTGCGATGCTGTGTGCGCCCGAGGTCGTGGTGGTGGTGGTCGAGTCGAGAGCCTTGGCATGCTGTGCTGCTTCTCGAGCGCCGCTGTTCCCGTAGTTCTAGCCCTGTACGAGTTCCTCGCACAAGTGCCGTTCTCTCGTGGGAACGGCGGCGAGAGCGTCGTGCAGGATCAGAGAGCCTAAAGAGGCATTGCATTCAAAGCTACGCTAGACAGGTACAGCGCTACACGCCTGTGGCTAACGTCGCTTCTGTCCGTCCGCGACTGCACCCGAAGAGGCGGCGAGCCCAGCGTCCGCCCGTCCCCTGCACCTCCCCACTCCCCAGTCCCCACTCACCGTGGGCCCTCCAGCCGAGCCCGCAGTCGTAGNCCACTCCCCAGTCCCCACTCACCGTGGGCCCTCCAGCCGAGCCCGCAGTCGTAGAAGCAGCCTGTGGACGCAGACCTGCGCAGCGACACGATACACGCGCTGCAGACGTACCTCGAGTCTGCTCGCGACACAAAGTCTCCACAGAGCCAGCGCGCTGCACTCAGACGGCCCCGCTGCACCCACAGAACAGCACGACAAAAGACGCACCTTGCACGACCTACCCACCCAC
>WJSG01022627.1:0-11095 GCA_016618145.1 Sanghuangporus lonicericola
GTCTCTCGCACCTTCGCTCGCCTCCACGACGGTCCCCCGCTCGCCAAGCCGCGGTGCAAATCATCTCGCAACCTCGCATGCGCACCCCGTGCTCCACTAGGCTCAAGCGCAGGATCCTCGGTCCCCAAGTTCGCCACGGCTCTGCTGGCTCAAAGTTGGAGTTCAGCTCGAAGCTCCGGAGCAACGAAAGGCTTCACCTGAAGCTTCGCGGCCCCAAATCCCAACATACGCAAGGCTTCCGACAGTGATCGTCAGTGTCACAGCGCGAGTCCGAAGCCAGAAGCCCGCCTCTCCGGTCCGCAAGTCGCGCAGGCTGCAGACATACCATTTAGCGTACCTGTACAGACACCGTGAGCAGCGAACTCTCGCGAAGGTTCAAGCCCACGCTCCAGCCCTCGCGAGGGCGGGACTCGGCACGCTGCCCCTTCAATCGTCAATCGTTCAATCGTTCAAGCCGTCGCCCTCTTCAGAATCCGTCGTCTACTTATGTCCGCATCCTCAATTAACTCGCGCGTACCGGGCCACCCGCGGCCGTTTCAATACGGGCATGAACAGTTCTATCTGAGCACTTCGCTACAGCGTCCCTCGCCTGGGCCCCGCCGCGGCGCGCACGCCATAATGGCCCGTTTCGGAAATGGAAGCGCTCATGCTGCCGCTCTTCACATTTCTTCACAAGTCACACTGGCACCCATTATTGTGCCCGCTGGGAAGCTGCTCTCCGTGCGCACAGAACCACGGGTCTGGACTCTGGACCCTTGGACGGTGCGCATGGCGACGAGGGAAGCGATGCGGTGAGAATTTCCCTTCGACAGGCTGGTGTTGTTCGCGACGTGCACCCGCCAGAAAACCGGCCGGGGAAAGGGAGGTGATAGTCCAGGCTGGGCTAACCTTTCACCGTTTCGGGGCCCAAGCGCTCGCGAAAACAAAGGAAAGTTATCCTCCGCCTGGACGAAACATCCCTTTCACCGACCAGGTTTTCTGGCGGTGCACGTCGTGGTTGTTGTTGTTGTTGAACATGTTACGGACACAACAGGACAACAACAACAGGTCCCAGCGCTGCGCGACGAGCGTGGAATGCAATGATTGAAATTTTGAATCATCGTGACGCGACGCGTCCCTCTTCGGAACGCCGACCGCTCAACAAGCGAAGAAGACACCCTTATTATGCAGCGATTGTTCGACGTTCTGGGAGGATGCAAATGCAGCCGTGATGGTGAATGGTGACTCCGACTCGGCCGCTCGGTATGTGGATGTTACTGAATACTGAATAACGGATACCGAGCAGCCACGGTCGCACGTACCTCGCAGATCTTCACGCGCCAAGCTGGCCTCGTCGCGACCGCGATAGCGACCGCGGTGACAGTATGGGGCCTTCGACTTCGCGCCGCTTTAACGTAACGTCGGCCTCGCGTACCGTTCTCCGTGCGGGGCGCTGCAGGCGCCGAAAAGCCTAAACTCAACTCTTGAACACTCTCGTGACCGCGTGCTTCCTGTTCTTGTCTCTGGAGCGATGGCTTCTGCGTTTCGTGCATGTGCGCCATCCGCTCGCATCTCCGAGTCATCTGCTTGGGCCCAGAACATCACGAATCACGACCGCCTTGTCAGCGTCACGGTACTTATGTTCCTGCATATGTTGCGAATCCTCGCCGGAACTTCGCGCATCACGCTCCCTTCTCCAGACGACGGCTCGTGTGACCCCGCCCGCCCCCCATCTTGGCCTCGTGAACGCACTCCGAGAGTCCGACGCCCTGCTGCGGTGTCGCATGCAGATGAGCGCGGGCACGGCATGCACGAGCCGCGCGCCACGATCGCATGTGGCCGGACCTCCTGGACGAGCGATGGCCAAGAAACAAGTTGAACCAACCCCACACCGCGCACACCGCGCACGCTAGGACGCCACAGGGAAGGAGGATGCAGGCCGAGATCTCAGTACCTGTACAGCGTGCATGGTGCAGCTCTGCAGTGGGAGAGCCAGCGTGACGGGTCGCGTGCCCGCGCGTCCGAGAGCGATCTGCAGCGGTTTGTCCGCAGAGGAGCCGGTGCACTGTATGGATGTGGCCTGATGCGGCGTGTGGTCAGATAGGTCTGCAGTGCTTCGTGGATGCACCCTGGACTGGGATTGTATGCACGAAGCGCGGCGATAGAGAGGCGAGGGCGATCCTCGCCCTGCACTGTGACTACATATGCAGTGTGGCCTCAGAGTGCGTGCACGCCGTAGTGGAGTGGGGGCTGCAATACACTCTCATCACATCGATCTACATGCATGGTGCAGCTGCGATGGCGTGTCTGTCGGCACATATAACTGTGTGACGCCTCAATTCACCCTCGCACGGACGCAGGTGATGATGCCATTGCCACGACCAAAAGTCAGTCGTTCGTCACGGCAACGGACTCACACGCACATACGAGCGTCGACGGTGTCGTCATATCTCACTCTGTGTGCGAAGAATATAGGATATGGGATTGGACGTCGACATATGCATCGACTGATATGCACATATGCACATCATGGTGGACCGTCGCCGACACGGTGACCTCATCGCGGCGTGGACCGTGACGTCCGTCGTGAGTCCGCTGACTCGACCCGCCCCGTCGACGTGCGAGCAGATCTGACGTGTCCTATCGATGTGCGCACAAAAGCCCCGACGCCAGCTAGCCCCTCCATGCATGAACGAACTTGACTGATCTATGGGCAGACTTACCTCGGGTGTCCTGTTCTTCCCAGCCTCTCGCACAACTAGTGCGCTGGGACTCCCGCCGCGCCGCCGCCATCGCTCTTTTGCTGCCGCTCTTGATGCAACGTCGAGCGCGGTGGCGCCGCCACAAGTACAAGCCAGATATCGATGGTTTCGCGACCGTCACCGATGGCCAGAGAGACATTCAGAACGCCGCGGCGCAACCAGCAGAGAACGAGCAGAGCAGTCCGGGACAAGCAGCAGCGCGACGCGTCGCGTCATGCCCCGCCAAATATTCGCCACGTGCCTGCAGCCTCGGCCGACGTCATTGCGACGCGAGATCGCGGAATCTGCTTATGAGACGCGTCCCGTCACGCGTCGGGCTGTCACGCGTCGCGTCATCGACAACGTATTTTCGGCGTCACTCCGGAGACCGACAGCGTGACGCGCGCTGCGACGAGTGCACCCCAACGCCGAGACATACGGAGACGGAGACGACAAGACGACGACTCAGGAGCTCGCGTCGGCCGACGGCGCGTTAAGGATACGCACGGTGTCATCGCGATGAGGTGCGTGCTCCTGCTCCGCAGCGCGCGCGAGGGCCAGGGGCATGCATGGCACAGCCATGTCCAACTCTATCTCGCGTCTCCACCTCCGCCACCCGGATTCCTTGGGCATCCGTTCATGCGCGCGTCCAGACCGTCCGCCTTACCACCCTGTTGCTTTGCCACGAGCTTCCAGGCGCGACGCCGGAATATCTTCCGTATGTCTGGGGTCGGTCCCTCGAATCCTATGCTAGGCAGTCGCTGCAAGTTGCAACTGTCTGTACGGAGCCACGACAGGGGATGCTTCTGCCGCCGGATTGCAGCCCCAAGGTACAGCTAACCATTGACAGTGGTCTACTGGACACACTTGCTCCAAGTCGAGCCGCGGATTCAGAACACAAGACGGTCCGGGTCACGACATCTATCTCCATGACGTCGGCGCCGTTTGCGCTGCAACACACGCGTACGTGGTCTGTCCCCGATTGCGTAAGTAAGTAAGTACTGTGCTGACAGGAACTCCAACGAACGCTTGCAACAAAGCACGGATCTGGGATCGTACATGACCACCGTGACCTACGCGTCATACTCCGACTCGGTCAGGCAGCTGGATCCCGTGTCCTCTATTCCGCCGGTCCCCGTAACTCGTAACAGCTCTCGTAATTCGTAACTCTCTGTAACTGTTGCTATGATGCAAGCCGCATCCAGCCTGGGCGCGCTTGCTTCAGCGACACCCGCAGCATGCGCATGCGCATGCGGCGTTGCTATGTACGAAAGTGTGTGTAAGTTCATCTTCGGGGGTCCGTTGCGGCGTTGCCTTCTGTGTGCTCGTGCGCCCGCTGTCTAGGCCCGCTGCAGTCGTGCTGATACAGTGGTCCTCGTCGACGTTTCCAAGCAGCAGTAATGTGACCGAAAGGCGAATTCGAACGATGCGGTCACCTTGTCAATGTCTCCCGATCCAAACCCAAAGCACGGCTGCGTATCCTTCACACCCGCACTCCGAGCGTTGACATCATCGAGCTCAGCATGGAACAGAGGCCAGGACCCAGGTCAAGGCCAGGTCTACCGCGGTCCGCGCCGGCCTGGTATACTTGCTAGGACGTGCGTGAAGTTGTACGCTCCGAGTCCCAGGCACGCCCGCACTCCGCCCCCCAAGGTAGCGCAAGGTACGCACGAACCTATCCTGGCATCGTGTGTATCAACCCCACGGTGTTCTCAAGACACCCCTTTGGCCGGTCGGACCGGAGGTCCCAATATTCAATGGCCAACTTAGCTGACGCGCCGACTCCCACCGCATCCGGATATCTGTGCTCCCCGGTGGGCGCGCCCTCGCACCGCTCTCCTTCGAGTTTCGATTTCCAGCTGTCACGCTCGCAACCCAACATAAGTATTATCGTGCAGGCCGGGCCTGGCAGACACAGCCCACAGTACCTTGGACACGCCGGATATCTATAATGATGCGCTCCCGCGGCCAGGGGCCGGTCACGCTCGGGCTGTTCCAACTTCCCCATCTCTCCCTGTCCCTGTCCCGTCTTGGCTGCCCGACTCGGATCGCTGTCACGCCCGCAATTGCACAGGTATGTCGCCTGTTCAAAACATGATGCATAATCTGCTTATAGATACGACACATCAGCAGGACTGCACGGGACCGTACGCTCCTACGGAAGCCTACGGAGGGCAGACTGAGTTGAATGCGCGAGGGGATTAGGTGAGCTCCAAGTTGGAGCGTCGCAGATAAGTAAGCGCATACGCTTGTCTCTTACAAAGTGTCTAGGACTCTACTTTGCACGCTTGGTCACGGCTGGTATGGAGGTGCAGCTCGAGCGCCGACGAGGGTCCGACGCCGGACGGGGACTCGGTGATCGCTAATAGGCGGACGAAGGCCGACACGTCCTCTTTGGTGGCCCCGTGCGCTCTCCACGTCGGCCCGAGCCCTGCTCGCGCACTGGGCCCGCTGCTGGCGAGCTTCACTTTGAAGCAGGCCGAAGCGCGGTGGCCGGTGGCTGCGTATCAAGATTCAATATGCACACCCGTATGGAAGAGGAGCTTCTTGCGTGCGTTCGCACCCCGTTTCACAGCCTTCTGGTACCTTCACCGCACATTGAGAGGCTCTGATCGTTTCGCGGCATTCTGTCTACCATTCTCTGGAGGAACTATAGCTAGTAGGGCTTAACGTTCTACGGCCGAGCGATATGCAGTAAGCATGCATCATAAATTATTGCACTTGATGAGAACGTAACTGCTAACGCTGGACTTCTTGTCAGTTCTTCTACTCCGGATCGGAGGACGCAGCCTACAGTATGGCACATATCCAAGAGGCGGTCTCGGAGATGCCAGACAGCCGCCATCGTCGCCGCGACGTCTACGAAATCCCGAGGACATCCGGACACGGCACATCGTTCTGCGTCCCCCGCTCGTGACAGTAAGTACATACTGTGCGGCACTACTTCGTTTGGCGGCGCTGCCCGAGACCCAGTTTAAACAGGGTCAAATGAAGTGCACAACTCGGCAGCGACGGAGAGTTCCAGGCGTCGAAGGAACACCCCAGCTGCGCCGTCGCAGGATCCGGAGACGTCCAGACGGTAAATTGAAGGTGTGACTGTCGACCGTCGACCCGCCGCCACAGTCACCCGCGCGCGACACCGACACCGCGGGCACAGCAGCAGTGACCGCACCGGGCACCCGAACAGTGTCCGGGTGCGGATATGCGGCGTGCTCGGCGAACCGCTCGACCCATTTTAATTTCCTGGACCTCATCATACGACGCAGAGAGCCGTCACCGGAAGGGTCGGCGTGCACGGTGACGGATGACTCGGGCAGGTCTCGACAGCTCGACATCGCCCCCTCGGGCTCCGCAATCCTTCGCACCTGGATCCCGCCAAGACGGTGAAAGCGGAATGAAAACCCCGCGCGCGTACCTCCCTCGTCGCGTCCGCGTGGAACACTGGATACGCACCCCGGCGCGCGTCGATCGACCTCCCCGACGCGCGAGACGGGCGGACGAGCCGGGGCGCGCGAGAAGGCGCGATCGCTCGAGGTCCGTCTTGCGCTGTCGGGCTCGCGACGCCACAAATCAACATATCAAGCACACATATTGATGTTGGCCGCGAAGCGCGCTGTGTGTGGACGTGTCCGAGCAGGTCCGAGCATGCCGAGTGCAATTTTTTGCGACGACGTCAGAACGTCAAGGTCCGGCCGGCGAGTTGTTTGGATGGCTGAACTGTAGCGGACATTCATGTGGAACGTTCGCGAGGGATTTTGGGATTTCTGGGATTTCTGGGGTGCGCAGCGAGTTTTGCCGGGGAAGGATCCGGCGGGGCGTTCGGTAAGATTTGGATCTGGACACGTTCGTGGCCGCCGACAATCCTGGGCGCTTCACACACGACTTGCGCGAACGACGCTCGGTGAGTTTCTTGCAATATTGTTTGCAGATTGTCACGCTCATGAGCAGGTGCAGCAGCACATATCTGCCGTGAGATGACTGGCGACAGTCACAACAACGTGCGCGAGAGACCGACACATTGTCAGCGCGTCGACGTGGATGACTCCTTCCGGTAAGTAGACGAGGACCAGCATACTGCCGGAGATACAGAGGGTCCTGGCCATGGCTGAGCTTCCCGTCGAGGTACTAGCTTCGGTATCTCTTCGCGTCCTGGAGCGGCACAAGGTCCCTCGTCAAGAACGAAATGCGAACTTGACGCTCCGTCGAACATCAACTCGCTCTATGCGGGCAATCCTTGTATGCATGGGGTGGCGCGAGGAGGAGGCCATCGGCTGCCCGGAGCTCTGGCGAGTGCTGCCTCCATCCATTACGCCCGGAGCCGCCGCTCTCTTCTTGCGGAGATCATGCTCGCTCCCTTCAAGTTAGTGCGCATACGTCCCTATAGACTATGGGGACCCGAACCACCACTGTACCTCAAGTCGCCACACGGTCTAGACCTACCATGTGTGCTAGCCATGCTAGTTCATCTCTCCGCACCTAGCCCGACTCGTACGACTGTGGTTGTCTACGCAGTGTCTACGCCTCAGAGAGCTCCACATAATCCTACTGGTCTTTCTCATTGGCAAGTGCCGAACTTCGTCTTCGTGGAACTTCAATTCCCCGTCCCCCTACGCTGAGGTCTCGCTCTCGAATAACGAATATTCGGATCTGGAGTCAAGCTCGGCATTGCAAGCGCTCTCCATCGACATACATTCCGAGTCGAGGTGACTGAACGGGTGCTGTGGGACGTTGCGGACGACAGGCTGTGAAAGGTGGAAGGTGGAAGGTGGAAGGTGGAAGGTGGTGGTGGCGGCTGTAACCTAGGTCGGAGGCGAATATGCGCGATGGGTGGGACTTGCACGGATTCATTGAGTGACGAAGGGTCTGACGGTGTTCTGTTGTGAACTTCATTGTAGAGTATGCATGCGTGCATTGTTGGTGCGTTTCAGTCAATGTGTAGGGATGGCCAAGCTATCGCTGTTAAATATATGATACACAGGGTCGTTGAGAGGATTCGTATGTGGGTTCGTCATCGTGAGCAGCATCATCGTGAGCAGCATCATTGCGAGCGGAAATGTCAGTGAGTCACATCGCCAGTCGGATCAGGAAGACCGTCTTGCAAACGGGACAGCCCAAGTTCGCCCTGAGCTCCCGCATCGCACACCTGGCGGATCGTGGTTAGCACAATCGTCCACGTACTTTGCGCCAAAACAACGAAATTGAAGCTTGAACCACTCACTCGAAGCACATGAGATGCCCGCATTTGGTCGTGACGGGTTCGATGCAAGGTCCTAGGCACGACCTGCAATGCCAGGAGTAAGCCTGCGCGCCTGGCTGCGACTTCAAATGCTTGCAATCGAGTCAGCCGTCGTGCTCCCATTGATTCACCACGATACGGTACATACCTTGGACGGATTGCCGTTCTTTGCACCGTTCGCAACCCTGGCGGGCTGCCCATGTCCTGTGTCCTGAGAGCGGACAGCACCGAGCGAAGCTGTCGCACTGAGCGCGTCGTGAGCGCCAGCAACGCTGACCGTAGGGGACGGCGACTCGACGACGGAGCTGCCTCCTCCGTCCTGGTCCGGGGTACCTATTGCGGACTCGAAGACGGTGGCCGCGGAGGACCTCGGGCCAACGCTCGAGCGACCCGATTCTTCAGGCTAGTCGCAAGTAGTCATGTCAGATGCTCGAACAGCGGACTTGATCACACGTACCACCTACCTCTGGGGATGGCGCCAGCATAGCAGCCCAATTGGCCGGCGAAGGCGACCGAACGTCGTCCGAACCGGTAGGTCGCTCATCATCGCCACCTCGGCTAGCGGACGTTGGGTCTTCCCATGCACTGGCAGGCTGCGCAGGAGGACCGAAACTATCTGAGCCCGTGGACTTCGGGGTGCCCCGTGCAGAGGGCACCGCTGACCCGTCGCTGGACGTTCCAGCGGAGGCTGACCGTCCCCAGAGAGACGGTGCGGGGGAGGCAACACGGTCGGGGGCGGTTGACGTTAAGGGTTTCCAGGTCGCCGAAGTGCTGGCGCCATCAGGACCGTTGGCTCTGCGTGTCCAAGTTCCCCCGAGTGTCTTGCGCGAGCTGCTCGGGCCATTCAAGGCTATCTGTGCACTGAGAGAGGGCGTGCTCGCGCGTATGTTGCTCGAGTTGTAGGTCATAGGTGCTTTGCCCAAGGCTTTGTCCGATGATCGTATGTTGCTGGGGTTGTAGGTCATAGGTGCTTTGCCCAAGGCTTTGTCCGATGGTTTCTTGTTGCTGGGTTTCGACGGCGCGATGCTGCACTCCTTCTTGTGCTGTGGGCGTGGTCAGTGGTGGAACTTGCACAGATGCTGCAGCAGGTCACGTACTGCAGCGAGTGCTCCTTCATTCTCAAACCCCTTGCAGCACGGGTTGCACTTCGGATGCGCCTTCGAGTCCCAGTAGTGTTCATCGAGGGTCTCGGATGGCTGCAGGCATATCTTGCAGGTGCTGCAGGCTTCTGTATTTGTGACGTGCTGCGAGAAGGTCAGGCATCGACAGTGGGACCACTGGCGACCAGACGCACGGCGACCAACTCTGTACTGGTTGGGAACTGAGCCCGGCAGTTCGGACACATCGGAGGGCTGACTGTGCCTTGAGCATTCGAGGATACCGTGTGCGCTAGTTGGCGATGCTATGAACAGCCGGTGAACCAGAACAGCGCTTGAGGTGTCCGCAGGTAACGTACCGATGCGAGCACATCCGCACTGACGAACTGTAGCTTGCAGATCTCACAGACATCAGAGCTCGTTAGGCTCCACGTATTGGGGCCGACTGGTGCAGGAATAGGGGGTGCATTTAGCGTGCCTTGGATGGCGCCCTTCATATGTCCTGTAGCGTTGACGTGCCGCTGTTGATCCTCGTTTTTGGTGAAGGTCTTCATGCACTGGGTGCATATGCGTGTGATGGAGTGATGGCTCCAGTGCCCGGCGCGGCTGGCGTGCTCCTTCGCCTGGTGCTTGCTTCCGAAGATCTGATGACATGGGTTGCATCTGGCCGGAGCGACCAGAACCTCCATAGCCATGATCAATCGAAGCCACAGAGGATGGTCAGAACAAGGGTGAAGAAGGGGTTTGGGACGCTCGTAGGCGGGGTGAGGGCAGGATTGCCGCAAAGTATATACTGCCGCAACAGAGCTACCGCAGCATGAATCCAACCAAGACCTCGTGGTGAACAGTCCGACTTGACGCTCGCAGAAGCACGCAGCATGCACTTGCGCAGGTCGTGAACGAAACGAGTTGCAGAAACGAATATAACAAAAGTAGCGCACGACACCTATGCGAACACCTTCCCCACAGCCAACTCGTCTTCCTCTCTCCTCCGGAGCTCCTTCCGCATCCCACGCTCCTCCTGTGCGTCCTTCCGATGTCCGTACTTGTCGCCTTTTGCTCTCCGCATCGCCGAACGGATTGCCGCAGGCGTAACGAATTCTGCAGCAAAACATCAACGCTGTGCGCCAACGATAGGAAGCGAAGGACATACCGGGGTTGGAGTACACCGTTGCGCCCATGAACGCGCCTTCAAATATACGAATGGGCGTAAGGACGAACCGGGGACCGATCTCCGTCAGGGATGTTTGAGGTGGCCCATTAGGCTGTAACGGGTCCTTCTCGATTATCTGGTGGAGTCGCCACCAAGACAGGCGGATGTGAGCAGAGGGCGAGCAGCAAGACACATGATACACGCACCTGGAAGTTGCGGAACCAAATCTTGTTGTCGAGGATGGAGAAGGTCAAGATGTGGTCAACGAAAGGCTTCGCTTTCCGGGCTTGTGGGGGGACGCCGAAAATCTGCGGCAGCAGAGTCGCACCAGAGGCAAAACGGAAAGAAGAGGAGGGACGTACGTGCGTAAACAGCTCCTTCGTGAGCTTGCCCCACTCCGTCTCGTCGAACGCCTTGTCGAAGCTCAGGATGCCCCTACTTCCCTTCAAGCAGTTGCCCGTCATCTTCAGCTCGTCCATGGTGTGTATGTTCTGGACGTGCAGCTTGATGCTAGGCCCGTTCGGTGTCTTCGCGGCCCACATGTACAGGTCTTCATGTCGGCGCGCCTCAAAGTACAGCGTGTTATTACAGTTGTGGAGGTCAGCGAGCTCGGGAAGGAGGTTGAGATGGTTCTTCGAGTCCAGTTTTGCATCTGCGCATCGGCAACGGTGAGATGGGCCAATACCCGACTCATACAGATACTCACCTTTCTTGACATGTGGCAACAGTGCCTCCAGGTCGTTCATGAGGTGCCTCATTCTGTGGTTGATACCGCGCGACGAAAGCATGAGTACTCTCTGCTTGTTCCTCGGCTTCTTCGCTGTGGGCGCGAGCGAGGCCTGGTCGACGTCCATGGCTTCCGCCTTGCGTTTCCCCTTCGCCTTCTGTT
>WJSG01022640.1:0-10526 GCA_016618145.1 Sanghuangporus lonicericola
CACGTCAAGGGCTTCACATATCTGGTACGTGAAGTACTGTCCCTCGGGCTCGACTGAAGGCCATGTCAATGCACGATAAGTCAAGCAAGATGAAGCAGCTCACGAAGGACGTCGTGCTTAAGCGCGTATGACATGAGATCCCCGCCCTTCGCGAGTTCGAGTACGACACCTTCAATGTAAACGCGGAGGTTAACGGAGTGACTGGATAGTAACCAGGCAGTTGAGTCGACAGGTACGTACTGACGCTATACCCCTCAAAGAACGCCTCTTTGAGCTCACAGACATACGGATTGCGTAAGCCTTGAAGGATCTGCACCTCCTGTTTCAGATGCGCCGCTGTCGCGTCCATCCTCCGCGCAGACCCGCCCGAAATAGTGGCGCTGAGCAGCTCGCGGAGTCTATCGCCGGAGAACATCTTGACCGCATACCACTTGTTTTCACGGCGATGTAAGGCCTTCACCACGGTTCCATACGCACCCTTGCCAATGACGCAATGAACATCATAGGACTCATATAGCCCTTCGCGAGGTCGTTGCTTGCAGGCCATATGACGAAACTTGAAGCCTAAAGCGAGTCAGTTGAGAGCATATCGGGAGGGAGCGCAGATCGTGTGAGACTGACGATAGTCATCGCGGTCGTCGCGAGTCGTCCTATCTGTTCTGTGACTGACGGGTGCGAAGGACACTTCATCGCCGTCTCGAATCAGTCGACTCTCGTTCCTTCCTATACGCACACCGCGAATCTGCCAGCGTTTTAATCATCATCCCGCTGGACATCACAGAGAACACCACATACATAGGTGCCATTTGACGAGTTCAGGTCTCGAATCAGGATAGCAGACGTGGATGTCTCTTCTCCGTCCCATTCAAAGACGCAGTGAACCTGACCTTCGTGCCAAACGTCAGTCTCCCAATTGCGCGGTAATCATGACGCACTTACTCATTCTCAGGAAGTGTTTGAATGAGACGTCGACGGTTGGGTCTCGCCGGCTCCTACCTATGGTATACGACAGTTTCGATTTGAGAAAGTCGATACGCTTGACGAATGGATTGGCATCGTTGACCGGAATAAGCGAGCCCCAGACCCCTTTATCCGGGAGACACGGGTCGCCCTGAGTCGTTGTCTGGCTGGATGATTGCGTCGAATGCTGTGTGGACTGGGTTGGGTCCAGTTCTTCCGCCGCCATCGTCGTAGACGACGCGACGCGTCCGTATATATCCAAAAGTCGCGTAAACCGTGAGCAAGTATCAGTTCTAAAGCAACGCAGAGTTATCGAGCAGAAAATGACGCGAAGACGCGTCCAAACATCGGAGACCGACAGTGGTTTTGTTCAAGCCCACGACGCGTCGACGCACAGCATTAATCTCGCCTTAAGCGGAGTTTGTCGGAGATCAACCAGGTCTCACGATTATAAAGGAAAGTAAGTAAGTTAGTATCAGCGTCAGTGTTGTACTAAGTATGTCCTACTAAGTCCTCCTCCTCCTCTGTGTGCAAGTGTGTGCAACGCAAGTATGTACGATTACTTTGAGGAAGAAGTGGTAGTTGGTATCAACTTCATCTGAAGTGCGTTACCAGAACTGACAGACACTAGGGAACTTAGCAAGCAGATGACCGGCGATGGCAAGTCAGATTGCAACGAGAGAGCAGAGGACGGCTGTAGCATACTATTGGAACGGAGTCATTGACACAGTGAGGACATGAAACGATGCAACGAAGAACAGGAAGTCCAGCATATGGCTGATGATCGAGACAAATGAAAGTACGCTAACGTTTGCCGCTGCGAGTCCGAGTCGACCCTTCAACCCTCTGCCGCTTCTTGCGACCATGTCCGCCAGACACCTCGTTGTCCCCTTCGGCAGTGTTGTCACTCTGGCGATCCGGGTGCTCAGCCTCATCCCGTGGCTCCCGTGGGCGCTTTCCAGTTCCCGAGGCGAAGGTCGGCAAATCCGAGGAGCTGTAGTTCGTGCTGTCATATACTTTGGACGGAATCATGTCCCGAAATCGCTTGCTCCGGAGAAGGAACTGGTTGGACCGTTTGTCGTCCAGTGGTTTGGCTGGTTTGTACTTGTCCTTCAGTATGTTGGCGAGGTGCTGATGCTTCGACAAGAAACCTGTCACCACGCACGGATCCGATGCCTCCCCGTCACTGTCAGACTCCGTAAGTGGCTCATGCACAGATGCGTCGCTGTGACCGGGATCGGAGGCGTCCGCGACCAGGTCCCCGCTGCGGCTGCCGCCAACGTCGCTGACATCCTGAGACTCGGATGCGGTTGTCGTAGCTTGGGTCCAGTGTACCGGCTCCTGAACGGAGAACGCGTCTTCAAGCTCATCCTCGTCCTCGCCGACGTCCGGCACGCCAGGCAGTGTCTCGAGCGCGGGTTCGTGGATAGCATAGAGTTCCTCCATCCGGTCAAAGTCGATCTGCTGATACGACTCGTAGCAGCCTTTGTGGATGGCGTCGAGGACTTTCTGTAGAACTGGATTATGCTTGACCTTGAAGCGAGGTCGCTTTAACGCGAAATGGGTCAGCTTGGCCTGACCGCCGACCTTCACGCCGCGCACCAACGACGCGTTCTCGAACGTAGCTTCCACGAATTCTTTCAGCGAGATCAAGGTTGTCGGGTGGTACTTGAGCACGAGGTAATAGAAGGCATGGATGAAAGACTCGATATCGTCAGATACACGCTGCGGCTTCAACGGGTACGCCAAGGCGAGCGCACTGCGGAACTCCCAAGTTCCCTATTGGAAGCATAAGCCATCCGCGCAAAACATGAAGATATCAAAGTCTCCGCACCGCACGATCAGGTTCGTGGGGGCCCGACCCGAGCTCGCACTGGAAACGAGCAAGATCCCAGTCGATCAGGATGCCGCGCTTGGTGAGAGCGTCGATGATTATATTGCCGACGCTGATGTCTCCATGAAGGACTTTCGCCTCCTCCCACGCATCTTTGTGAGCTGTGATACAAGGCGGAGGCTGAGTACTTCACATCGCTAAATAGACGAAAATTTCCTTACCGATAATGGCGTCGAGAAAGACCGCTGCGAGCTGCCGGAAGTTTTTGAACTCCTCCACAGGTAGGCCAATTTCCTCGGTGGCCAGCCGATAGTGAATCCGAGGGACGGGTGGCGCCTTCGTGTGGTGAAGAAGCACTTGACCCTTTGTCTCCTGAGCTCTGTAGCCGCCGACATCTCCGCCGCAGATGAGGGTCGCAATGTGCCTGATCTTGCAGCGGTTCAGGTGCTCGAGAACGAGATGCTCGGGACGCGTGTGCCCGGGCACGTACGGCCTCCAGTAGTCCTTGAGGAAGCACAGACGGCCTGTCTGCAGGTCGTATGCTACGTAGCCCCTCGTGCATCGACCGAAAAGCGAGTTGGTGGCGAAATGAGGCTCTCCAACCAAGAACTCTCGGGCCACTGGCTCAGAAGGTGACGAAGGAGAGGAGTCGGGGCCTGGTGACGAGGAGTTGGAGCCCAGAAACGGCTCGATTGGCGAAGCAGACGATGTGGGGTCACACGATTGAGGGTCAGGGCCAGACGACGGGCTAGGCTGAGCCAAGGGATCCTCAGGGAGCCCTTCATCGGGAGGCGCGGCCATCGGTATTATGCGCAACTTGTAGATGGGCACTCCCTCCGCGGTCGCTGCCCTCACGTACCCTTGGACCGCTGCAGGTACAGTGGGGTCGTTAGCCATCGCCTTGAACGCATTTGCCTGCGCCGAGTTCGTCTTCTTGAGCGGAGTAGCGGTTGGGTCATACCCGAGGTCGTCACGCGACATGTGCGCCACCCTCCAGAGGAAGTCATGCAGTGGTGAGTCGGTAGAGGTCCAGTCAAAGTCTTCGGAGACGACAGCGCCACCTCGGTCGAAGTAGCAGAGACGTGCCATACATTGCCAGACGTAAATCCCGTAGCAGAATTGACGATGCTGACAGTACAGGATTTTCAGCATTTGCTCGACAAATTGAGCCAGGGGAGCCTCAGCATCGGCGGATGTATCACCGGTCTGATCTTCCTCTTCCGCCTGCCCAGAGATGCTTGTCGGCGCGCTGAAGGAGGTATAATCACCTTCGACTGCGACCGTGGATGAAGGAGGCTGAGAAATATTGGCCGTGGGGCATGATCTGTTCTTCTGCGGCGCCGGTTCGCGAAAGAAAAACGCAGTCTTCTTCCGGTCGTGCTTGATGTCCAGCGGGACAACTATCCAGTGCCAGTTGCGAGCTCCGACCATGCCACGGGCCTTCAGATCCTCGGGAGTGAGAGTGCTGTTGTTGATCTGCTCAGCAGTGAGCTTCGTAGCGTCACGAGCTTCGTCAGTGGCCCAATAGACCCCTGCATCGTTCAACGTCTGGGCGCGCGTCTGAGTCTTCTTCCCATCGGGGCCCACAGACCCCGACGCTCGATAAATGGAGGTATCTAGAAACGCGAGCGACATGCTGCCGGATGCCTCAAATACGGAGTTGACAGTCTTGTTCTAGGGTGCATGAGCACGAGACTGCACTCCCGAGGGACAGCAAAACACACCATCAGCAAATACCAGTCTTCCTCAACGTTCGCCTTACTCCAATCTACCTGCTCGAATTGGATCCGTTCTTTGGCAGTCGGCGCCTCTCCTGGCACACATTTCAGGAACTTGTCGATCGGATATTCGCAGAAATGAGGACCCATAGCAGAATTGCTAATCGGAAGAGGGCCGTGTTACTTGTCGGTCGCAGGAGAGTAGACGAAGTGGTTGCAGTTGTCCTTGAGGGTGTGGAAGAGATTCAGGATCAGTGGCGGCGAGGGGAGACGTCGGCACGCAGTCGAGGTGGTTCTCAACTTGAACATCGATGCCGTGTTTGGAAACTGGCGGCATAGCCACCCTGCAGGCGCCCCTGCACCTCCTTCAAACCACGACGACCTGTCCTTGCGCAACGCTCTCTCTTTGCAGACGAACCATGCCCAACAGACATAAGTGATTCGAACACGCGTCAAAGGGCTTCGGAAAGAGGTGAGCGTTCTGCTCAGTACTCAGGCTCAGGTAAACGTTCGTGACTCCACATGGAATCCATTCTACAGACTACGGGGCATTGGTTGTTCTTTATTCACGGCAGCAATCTAGCGATGCGCTCCACCCACGACGTTGCAGTCGCTTTGTACGAGCTCCGCTATCTGGGCCTCCTTACGGTGCTGAACCATGCGGACGTTGCTGTCGGATGACTTCGGACAGCTCCGCTCTCTGCCCCTCAGACCACTAGAAGCTTCAGTACAACTGACGTGAGTCATTCTCATGTATTTCTCTGTCAAGGCTCGATACAGCTCACACCGGTCGCTCACACCGCCCTGACACACTGGCAGAGACTGGCAGTGGGTGATGCTTCGTCTGGCGGGGCCCTTGCGCAGTGTCCGACCTTGACTCGAGTGTCACTGAGCTGATTGAGTCTAATAGAGTCATGATTCGCATGGTATATGCATCCGGCGTCGCGAGAGAGTAGCCATGCCGATGAGTCGACAGCACGATCGAAATGACGCGGCCGGCCGTCCCAGCGGCTATTTATGTTCCCCTGGCCGCGCGTCCAGCCGGCATCTTACTTACTCACTGACTTAACTCTTGTTCCTCCACATATATAAGGGCACAGACGACTGCTCAGCTTTGCGAACCCAACACACTTCACCCCTCAGGTGAGTTTTCACTGAGTCTTCTCGTCTCGTCGGCAGCGCACACAACCCCTATCACACAGACATGTCCACTTCCTCTGCAACCTCTGCTACACCCCGCATCGCCATCATCGGCGGCGGCCTGGGCGGACTTTCGCTCCTCCTCACCCTCTCCCGCCGCGGCGTTCCCGCCACGCTCTATGAACGCGACCCCACCTTCTCCGCTCGAGCCCACCTCGGAGGCCAGCTCGACCTCGGCTGGGCGAGCGGCCAGCGCGCCCTGCGCGAGAACGGCCTCCAGGATGAGTTTACAAAGAACTCCCGCCCCGAGGGCGAGGAGATGAAGATGTACGACGCCTCCGGCAAGCTGCTTCTCCACATGGGCCTCGACAGCGAGGGCAGACCCATCGCACAGAAGCCAGAGGACATCCGCCCCGAGATCGACCGCACCGTCCTCCGCAAGATCCTCCTCGACGCCTGCCCCGCCGACGCCATCAAGTGGGGCCACGCGCTCACGTCCGCCGTCCCCCTCGGAAACGGCCAGCACGAGCTCACCTTCGCGAACGGCTCCAAGGTCGTATGCGACTACTTGATCGGCGCCGACGGCGCCCACTCCCGCATCCGGCCCCTCCTCTCTCCCGCCACCCCCTTTTACTCCGGAGTTAATGGCGTCGAGATCTCGCTCGCTCCCGCCGTCGCATCCTCCCCCGAGCTCAAGCATGTCATCGACGCGATCGGCCAGGGCACCATGTTCGCCGTCCAGGACTCGAAGATGCTCGGCGCCCAGCGCAACGGCGACGGCCGCGTCCGCACCTACGTCTACTTCCGCGGGCCCGCCGAGTGGACCGTGCCCGCCTCCCCCGCCGAGACGCGCAAGGTCCTGCTCGAGAAGTTCGCGGGCTGGGCGCCGTGGATGCTGCAGCTCATCGAGCACTGCGACGACGCCGCGATCTACCAGCGCGCGCTGTACATGCTCCCCGTCGGCCACAAGTGGGAGCACGTCCCCGGGGTCACGCTCATCGGCGACGCGGCGCACCTTATGAGCCCCTTCTCTGGCGCTGGGGCGAATCTCGCCATGCAGGACGGGCTCGAGCTGGGCCTTGTGCTCGCTAAACTCTTCGCGGAAGGGAAGGCTACGGATCGTGAGGCTCTGGAGGCCGCTGTGAAGGAGTTTGAGGAGGAGATGTGTGCGAGGGCGGGGCGCGTCGCGGAGCAGAGCAAGACGAACCTCGAGGCATTCGTCAACCCGGGCGCGCCGCAGACGGTGCTTGACCGGTTTGCTGCCTTCGGCGAAGGTGGAGAGCGGGAGGGCTGAGGGCTGAGCGTCGAGGGTGCAGAATGGGAGGAGAGAATTGGTGCAATCTCAATGTCCGTAGTAGTGAATCCTTGGCTATCTTGTAGATTGATGGTAGATTGAAGGTAGGTATGTAGGTAGTAGTAGTAGCTGGTATAGGTCACCAAGGTAGGCATTCGAAAATGCATTGGGTAAGCGTTCATAAACTCTTTCTCCCCTTCTTCGCCCTTTCTTCATCATGTACTGTCTCAAAATAAAATACGACATGCGCTCTTATCATCTTGTCTCCCGACTGACTGCGCGCACAACCGAGGTACGTACACTGTCGGACGACGGACTCGCAGCAATCACGCATTGATCACACATCATACACAACTTTGTGCATCGAACTGTACGATTACTACTTGCAAACATAAAACAAGACACACGCATATGCATCAACGTTCAACACTGGTAACACATCAAAAGCCAGGTATCGACGAGTTTGAAGCGGCTCGTTACCCAGTGAGCTGGCCGGCTAGCTACACGCTGCCCAGCAAGGAATCTACAGCAATTGCAAAGCCACAACCACACCAAGAAAAACAGCGCCGCCCGCGAGAAAACGCAGTAATGATGCGCAGAAGAACGAGTGAACGCGATGCAGAGCACCGAGGAAGGAGAAGGGGAAGGGGAAGGGGAAGAGCAAGAGCAAGTGGGAGAGATACAGAGACTCAGTGTGGGTAGCTAGGTACCGGTGTGTAGATCATTGTAACGTGTGGATAGTAGGTAGGAGGAAGATAGGGAACAGCCGCATCACAAGCGGCGCATTTCATCTCGTCAAAGAGCCCGTCAACGGAGGGAGGATGAGGTCGAGCACAACAACATCAAGATTTACGAGTCAGAGCAGGTTGACCGTCGAAGCAGCAGGCAGCGCGCGAGGTGCATGCTCGTGTGCCCAGAGAACCCAGTTCTGCCCCGCCGCCGCATAATTATGCCAATTGCCAATACAACCCAAGCGCAGAATCCTCAGAACAGCCAGTCGGAAAGGAGATAAGAGGGGGGGAAGATGGTACAGCGCGCCGGGGCGCAGGAGGGGTGGTGGTACAGTTCTGCAGGTTTAGATGCCGGCGTAGGCGTCCTCCTCGTCGTACATCGTGTAGACGGTGTCGGGACGTTGGGCAGCAGGGACACGGGGCCTAGCCGTAGCCGCAGGCGCGGGCTCCGCGACGGGCTCCGGGACACGCTCGGCGGCGAAGTGCGCGTTCGGCGGGGGCGTCGGGATCGAGAAGGTCGTCGAGAAGGGCTAGGGCGTAGCGTGCACAGACGACGGCGCGACCGGGAAGTCGAGCGACACGGGCGAGAAGGGGCGCGCCTCGATCTGGAGATCGGGCAGCGTGGGCGGGATGGACGTGATGCGCTCCTTGGTCGTGAACGACGGCTCCGGGGCTTGCAAGAACGAGTCCGTGGAGTCGCGCTTCTGGATGTACTGGCTCTGTACTGCGGCCATGTTCGGCATGTTGGGGTCGGCGAAGGGAGACTCGGGGAAGGAGCTCTCCCGCGGGGTCGGCTGGCCAGTGAGCCGCTGCCCTTCGTCGAAGCTGATCTGGGGCTGGAGCTCGAGCGGCTCGACCTGCTGCACATGTGCGGGCATAGCGACCTCCTGCGTGTGATCGAACTCCTCGGCCACCGCGCTCAGCGGGAGCGGCTGCGGGGGCGTGGTGTTCAGACGGCGTGAGATCTCGGCATACTGTGCAGCCTGGAAGGGTGTCACGCTCGAACGGCTCATGTCGACGTATTGTGCGTCGACAGCGGGCTCCGGCAGAGGCTTGTTCGAGGCAGTCGACGTGTGGCGAGACAAAACAGGCGTGGATGCGTTGGACGGGGTTCGGGAGACGGGGTTGCCGCGTGCATCGTACGCAGACTCGTACACAGGCACCGACGACACCGGAGACGCCATCGGAGACTCGGCGTACGACGAGAAGAACGGGTTCGCAGAGTTCACCGTCGTCGGCGTCATGACCTGCCCGGGCGCGAACGTGTTGTACGAGTTGTATCCGTACGGGTGCGACGGCATCGGCGTCGGGTTGTACGACACGGGCCCGTGCGCCAGCTTCTGCTCGATCATCGTTGGCGGGCGGGCGCCGCCGCGGCTGTAGGTCATCGCGCGCGCCATGCCAGAGCCGGAGCCGGAGCCGCCGTCCTGGGGCAGCATCATCGACTGGCGGCGGAACGCGTCGGGGTCGAAGTCGTTGCCGTCGTCGTCGTCGCTGTTGCGGCGGGAGCGGCGCTGCGAGCAGGTGAGTATCGCGCACGACTATGCAGCTATCGCAGCACATACCACGAAGAAGATCACCGCGAAAACTATGCCGGCGACAGCGACGATAGCCGCAACGACACCGCCGATGACGACGCCAGTGCTGGATCCCGAGGTCGCCGTCGTCGAGCTGGTGGGACTAGCCGCGAGCTGCGTCGCACTCTGCGAATGCGAGAATGCTGGGGTGGACGTCACCGTCACCCTGACCTCCGTCGTGGCATCTGGCAGCGTAGTCGGCGCCCGCACAGGCGTCGAGCTGCTCGTCGTGACCGGGGGCGTCGTAGGCGGGGGCGTCGTGGACGTAGACGTGGACGTAGTCGAGGGCAGGACTGGGGTCTCCGAGGTGGACGTAGTCACCGTCACGGGGATGCCGATGCCCGACAGCGTGTTCGTGACACCCGGGATGGTGATGGAGACAGTCGTGCTCGAGGACGTGACCGTGTTCGTGTCGACAGGAGTGATAGTGTTAGGATCAGCTGCTGAAATTGACATTAGCCCGAGTGCGTACGAGGCACACAATGCGTGACAAGAACGAGNAGTGTTAGGATCAGCTGCTGAAATTGACATTAGCCCGAGTGCGTACGAGGCACACAATGCGTGACAAGAACGAGGAAACACAGCAAGTGTCTGTTCAAGAATACAGAGTGCATTGCTTCATCGAGGAGAAACTCGGAGACGAGAAACGGTGGTGTGCGGAAGGCTGAAGCGTACCCAGACGGCCGCGGAGTTGCCTGCTGTCCGCGTCGGCGATATATTTCGTGCAAACACTGGCGCGTGAAAGTCATCATACTCGCAAGTTCTCTTTTACGGGTGGATTCACGTGAACTACCTGCCGCCGAAGTGATGCACTAGCGGCTCACGAACCGACATTCCAATCCCAGCAACTGGAATCGAGGACAGACGAAGTAACGGGCTGCTGAGCTTGGCAGTGGGGACAGAACGACACGCAGAGGATACCTCTGGGCGAGACCCGTTCCTAGACTTATGCCAATTCCCAAGGGGATGACGAAACGATACTCACTCGTAGTAGGGGCCGCGGGCGGAGTGATAATGTCGGTCGTCGTAGCCTCGTGCGTGAAGATGGCTGTCGGGGTGTAGACACGCTTGTTGACGCGCTTGAGGCCGCCAGTGAGGCGACGGTGGAGACCGCGTTTGTCGAGCGAGAGGCCGGCGAACATTTTCAGAGTTTCTGAGAGCGAGCGAGAGGAAAAGAGCGTGGAGGAAGAGAGTGGAAGTCCCGGAGGGCACGGCGCGCAGCCTCGAGAGGTCTGGGGAAGGAGAGACGAGACGAGAATGCGGAGCCTGGGG
>WJSG01022653.1:0-12049 GCA_016618145.1 Sanghuangporus lonicericola
GCTCTGCGCGACGCATATCCTCAGTATGACTTTTACGTTCTGCCGCTCTGACATCGACTCGCCGTTCTATATCAGGGTTCGTCCCTCTGTAGTTTCTGCGCGTCCCCGAGCACCATAAAATCGTACATACATCTCAATAAGCTGAGTTACTTACTGTATATCAGTCCAGTCCTTACTGAGTCACCGGGCCGGCGAGGTATTAGATTGTTATCTATTACCTGAGTTACTTACGGTAGCGTAGTCGGTTCTTATAAATCTGTTCTCTGTTCGCTGGGTGCCGGCCTCTCGGGCTCGGCCGGCCCCTGCACTCACGGCACAAAGCAGACCGAGATCACCCGTGAGAATCTCCGCCACGGTGCCACCGAGGCGCCTCTCGCCAGTGCTGCGACGAGGAGGCTTTATCCTGCCTTTATCACCTCACGTTCTCTTAGTCTTTGTCGGTTCCGCCCACTGCACATTCAAAAAGGCTCCGCAAACATGGGCATGGAGAACACCAGCCGACTCACGCCTCCCGGCAACTTTTCCTTCACCGTACCCACTGCTTCTGCCTTCTTACAAGTCGGAAATGAATGCCCCACTGTCCCGGACGGAAATACCCCTCTGGAGCGGGCTACAGACCTTTGGGATGAGCGATTACGACCACGACTTCTTCATACACCCGGGTATGACTTCCTTCATCGGCCCATGGAATGACGTCCCGGTATGTCCGCCGGCAGCGCACAATGCGTCTATGTCGCGCGCGGCGCCGCCATTCAGGGACGAGTCAACCCAAGGACACGCACTCTCGGCAGCGGAGATTGATATGATGTGGTATGTACTCGATCGCTTGTCAATGTCATGCAGCTCAAGCTGCATGTAGCTTCGATCTCCAGCCCCAGACGGAGGAAGTACCCACTTCCGCCGAGTCTGTAGCTTCTACCTTCGATGACCTCCGTAGGTCAACTCCGACAGACTCCGTCAGGACGATTCTCTCGCAGCCGTCACTTCTGCCCGCCGATCAACACTACGCACCGGCGACCTTCAACCCTCAGGTTTCCTGGACCGAGGTCCCGTGGCCGCAACAGGTGACGGGTAGCTTCGGCGTGCCTAGTCTTGTGCAGAATACCCAGCCGCAGACATGGTCGGTCGGGCTTCCTTTTTGCGAAGGCCAAGCTGCCGTGTCAACAGGTTTTACGAACCTGCCGATGTCCATGACGAGCGGTGGTACGACGCCTCCGTACACCGGACAGGACCCTGCTGCGTGCAGTCTCGGAGTGCCGTGCAATCCCGTGTATCCAGCCTTGGCCGGTGCTCTTCCGTCCTATCCAGCCCCGCACAGTTCAGGCTGGGTTCGTGAACACCATCCCGAGCCGTTGTACATGGACGTAGAATCTCTTACCATCCACGATACTCCGTCGCCGCCGTCCTCTGTAGCGCCGTCTCCTCCGGACTCCTCGTCGTCTCTTGCGTACAGCCTCTCATCAACCCCTACCTCCCACAAACCCGCGGTCGGTATCCCCCCACGGCAGCCAAAGAAGCTTGCACGACTCGTATGCAAGTGGCCAGGCTGCCGCAAGAAGTTTGGCCGCGATATCGACCGCCAGCGACACCAGACTTCAGTCCACGATCGCGCAAAGTGGATATGCTGCGGCTTCTCCGTCAACCATCCCCGTTCGAAGGACGCACACCTCAACGGGGATAAGAAGAAGCGCATAATCCGTGGGGACGCGTTCGTCGGTGGGTGCGGGAAGACGTTTACGAGGAAGGATACCTTGCAGCGGCACTTGAAGCCGCCTTCGTACGTTCAGAAGGGCGGAAAGAGAGAGAGATCCAGGCGGAGCACGCGTGGTGGACTACAGCTGTGTGTCGGGGACGCTAGCGTGATGGTGTTGCAAGACGAGCCGGTAGTCTGCGTTGCGAGCTTTGGGTAACTTGTGACTGCACAGGAGTTCCTCCTGGGCGGCAGTAAAATAGGACGATCCGTAATGACACAAGTGCGGTACGTATAATGATACACTTGCTGTAATTGTCCTAGGCTATGTACAAATGATATACAAAGCAGATTGAGCGCAGTATCTGGCACACAAGGCGTCCAC
Source organism: Sanghuangporus lonicericola (assembly GCA_016618145.1). Lineage (NCBI taxonomy): Eukaryota > Fungi > Basidiomycota > Agaricomycetes > Hymenochaetales > Hymenochaetaceae > Sanghuangporus > Sanghuangporus lonicericola. The sequence continues at coordinate 2,076 of WJSG01022653.1, forward strand.
TGGCATTTCTAATCAACGACGATTCCTGCTCTGCCCGCTAGAACCTTGAGGTCCCGCTGCTGCGCCTTTTCGCATCTCTTCCTCATCCAGCCCCGCCTCCGCGAGTATACGTTCCACCTCCTCCAGTATAGGCTTGTATTCGGCTGTGGTCGAGCAAAGAGTGTCAGCACTGCACTGCTCAAATGGGTCAAGGGCGACAGACCATAGCGGTCTTCAGCGAGCGTAAACCCGTCTCTGCGGAGCAGCTTCCCGCGGTTGTCGCTCTTCCCGTACGCCTTCTGGGTCCAATATTCACCTGCGACGGAAGTGAGTACGCTCTTATACGGGACGACGGGATTCAGCTTACGAGAACGCGCATAGAACATCGCCAGTGTCTCGCCGGGCAGCGGGGTGCTGATAACGTCCTCTGGAGACCTCGTTGCGTCCTTGGCCACACCCATGAATGCGGCGGCCTTAGACCGCAAGTCCTGTCCGTGTATCATGAATACCAGTGCAATCAGATTCATAAGTTGCACATACCTTGTCTTCCTCGACGATGGGCTCAAGAACGTCGACCGCCTTCTCCTCATCGTCCCCGACAACGGTCACACTCTCCGTCTCATCGCGCTGTGCCTCGTCGTCATCATCATCTTCGTCGTCATCTTCGTCGTCGTCCTCATCGCTACTGCTCTCCTCATCACCTTCCGAGATGACTATCTCGGAGCGCTTGAGACAGACATAGCGATCGAGCTTGTCGAGCGCCAGCGCGTGGAAGTCGTCGAGAGTGTACTCGCGCGAACCCTTCTCGAAGATGCCGCCATATCTGTACGTGACAGATGTGGTCAGTTATTGACAAGACAGCGGATAGATGAAGTTGGCAGTGTGTTGATGAGAACGCACATGTACAGCGTGTTGCGTAGAACCGCGAGCATTGCATTGTACCGCGGCAGCGGCACGGTCAGCATGGGGTCGTCCGGGTCCACTTCATCCTCGGGCGGTGCACTCGGTGCGTTCTGCTTCACAGGGGGCGCCGGTTTACTCGGCTTCGAAGGCTTCTGAGCCTCCTATGAAGCGCATAAAGCCGCCCCGTCAGAACATCCACCGCACACGACAGCATGTGGACGACGGTACCTTCATATCGCCCTCCTCGTCACTTCCCTCGCCATCCTCGAAGTCCTCTTCATCGGATTCGGGTTCCGGACGGGTGTTCAGGACCGCAGCCTTCTTCTTCGGCGCTCCGCCCTTCTTCTTGGGCTTCTTCAACAGCATCGATACCCACCGCCCGTTCCCTGTAATCTGATATCCGTACAGATCGTTATGGAACACGCTCTCCATCGTCTCCTCGCTCGTGTCCTCGTCTGTGACCCCGCCAAATAGAATGCCTATATTCTTGGCGCTCCATAGCGCCATCGTGCAGCCCGAGCGGAGCGAGGGCGCGTAGGCTGTAGACGGCTTCTTGCGCCGCTCCCACTTCAGTGTCAGTGGGTCTGCAGCGGACTTGCCCGTAGTAGGTGTTTCCGTATTGAGGGTCATACTGGTCAAGTGTCAGCGAGATGTCGGAGTGAGAAGGACCGCCAACGTGGTGACGCACCGCAGGAACCAAGTGTCGTCCAGCATGACTCCGACAGGCCGACTGCCCTTGACGTACTCCTTGCAGTATCCGCCATGCAAGAGAATGCCGTCGGGAGTAGATAGGAAGGAGAAGCCGCTCCGTGGTCTGCCAGGGCCGAGGATGAGTGTTGTTCCGCATACAGAAGGAAAGAGGGAGCGTACGATGGCTTGCGATCGTTGTCTCTGAACTCGATCTGCCTCCATTTGTATTCCTGCGTGTCGAATATCCAGAGATCGTTAAGGTAGTTCGCTGCCCATGCGCGAGTGATCAGCGACGTGGTCAACAAGACATAGGACATGTATAAGTACTCACTTTTGATCCCCGGGTCGTAAAATCCGCCAAAGAGAACCACGTAGTGCTTCCACATTGCCATGCTGAGGGTAAAATGGTGAGCATTCGCCCCCGAGTTGCGCAACTACCGGCACATACCGATGCCCTGACCGCGCCGTTGGACGGACCTTCGTCTCTATTCGCTCCCAGGAGTGTGTCGAGATGTCGAAGCACCAGAAATCGCGGTAGTGGTGGAAGGAGTTCTGGTAGAGCGATGAGAACTCGCCTCCTGGATTCGAAGAGACACGTTGCTGTCAAAAGAGCGAGACTACACGACACGACGAGTGGTACGCACCGAAGAGGTAGAGCTTCCCGCCCCCTGCAGGGGTCGCGACGACCGCGTGCGCAGACCGCGGCCCAGGACATGTTGGCGAGACGAACTTCCGCCATTCATTCTGCGTCGATGACAAGATATAAGAATGTGATGGTGTGAGCAAGATACGAGCGGTCGTCTCACCTTCTCAGGCGAATATCGGAAGACGTCGCTGTAGAAGTACTGGGTACAGCGATGAGGAGAGAAAATCAGAGCAGTAACACGCTTGCGACTCACCGCTTTCCCATCTTCGCTGAAGAACTCCCCGCCGATACACCATAGGTGGTTCCCGTTCGGACATGGAGTGAGGGTCGCGTTCGCGCGTCGACTAGGCGGTCCCTCCACCAGCTCCTCCGTAACTTTATGCGCCTCTTCCCATTCCCTTTGGATCTACTGACCGCGCGCATGTCAGAGTCTGGTCTCTTTGCAGCCCCAAATCGGGGTGCGTGGCCGCAGATGCGATAGGAGAACTTACCTTGTCAAGGATACTCTCCAGGTCCTGATCGTCGTCCTCGAAGTCGTCCTTGGACTTAGTCACCTTCTTCTTCTCCTTGCGCTCGATCTTCTGCACGGCTTTAGCCTTCTTCGCAGCCTTTGCACTTGCTTTGGACGCGTCCTTTCCTTTCTTCTTGGCCATAGTCGGCAGGCCCGAGTGATGTGTCCAGTGGGAGGCGGAAGACTCTGAGTGTTTTATAGAAGGTCGAGCAAGCCTCCAAGCAGCTGTATTCCTCTGGCCAAGTAATCTTTGTCCAGAGAGCCAAGAGGTGCAGTCAGGACCTGTAAAGCCAGAGAGACAATTGTCGCGAGAGTACGAGCTGCAGCACTGAGGCAGACTCGGGTCACTTACTCTTAATCGTTATTTCGAGCATAGGCGTCTATCTAATCTCACATGGTCTCAACACTGGATCTGGCCGTCATATTCAAGGTCATGTTCCTTCCAAGAGGCAGGCGATAGCGTCCGCGAGCGTTGTCATAGCTTGCGAAGCCGTTGTACGGGACAAAACTCATCACGCAGAAGTCGCGTCAACCACATGGATTTTTCAGATTATTAGACACACGATACAAGTAACCATCAAGTCCGACTTCGAGACAAATCGAACCGCCTCAATCCAAACCAAGAGAGCGTCGCGAACGACGCGGAGATGCGTATGGGGAGGATGGGGATGTTAGGGAGGTGTCGGGATGTATGGGACACTTCCTTAGAGGATGACGGGGAGACAGCCGACGCTGATGAGTCCGCCTAGAAACCCGAGTAAGTCATGAAGGTTTGTCTCTAGATGGGTGAAAATTGTCCACTACGTACCGACGTTGTTGTTCTCGCAGCAGACGGCGTTCGCAGAGCTGCAGCGGGTCATCAATTCAAATCCTGGCCGCAAATGGACCACACTTACCAGCTGCTCGAGCCAACACCGACAACACTGATCGGGGAGCAGGTCAGCCCGACAAGGACATCGACACTCTGGACGACGATGCCGAGAAGGCCCAACAGAACGGACGCCGCGGGGGCGCTGGCCTTCTGGACGTCCTGGCAGCACTGGATGGGGCCGGTGCTGCAGGAGCCTCCGTCACGAGCGACGGGGGTGGCGACCGCAAGGACTGAGAAGACCGCGGTGGTGTAGATAGCGAGCTTGGGGAACATCGTGGATGAGATGATGGTGTGAAGGAGAGGAGGGTTTGGGGTGTGGTTTTGCGAGAGCACGAAAGAGACTGAAAGGACAGTGGGTAGCAAGATTTGCTGAGGAAAAGCGGTGGGATGCAGAGGGTTCTTATAGAGGTCCTGAAGGATCGGACGGACCAGACCGACTGCGGCCGAGCGGCCTCGTGTCCTACCTACCCTGCAAAGTTAGCAAACAACGGATAGAACATGGTTCATCACGGTCCGCTCGTATTGGATGACTGTTTGGGGGCGTCCTCGGCGCATCAGCCGAGCATTCCAACGGAGCGCACAAACCAGATGCGATGTCTGGTGCGACTACGGCTGCAGTGTAATGAATATTCATTACGGCAGATATCTCCGCAAGCAACGTCACGAAGCCTGGATTGCTTCCAAACGAACTGACGAAAACTGACATTGAGCGGCCCTGCCATCACTGCGCGAATGGAAGCCCGCCCAAGCCGCATGATGGACTCTTCGTACGTTCGCTGAAACGGCATGTAAGCAAGAGACGAACGGAGCAAGATTTGAACCCACAATTTGCACCGAGGCACCCGAATTATGTCGTGCAGTATGCAGAGAGCGCCATCGTAAAACTTGGCAGTCACTTCGTACCCGTGGCAGTTTGTCCGCCGAGGTCGCAGGGTAGCATGAGGACGCGGAATTGCGCAGCCGCGCTGAGCACGAGTGAGCTGTGAGCCTCAGGGTTGCGTTCGCGGATGCATCCGCGCTCCGTGGACTTCCCGAGGACCCTAGTTCCTCGAGCAGATTGGACCCGTTGCTGAGAGTTTTGGAAGCAGTGATCGCCGGAAAGATGGTGTTAGAAGAAGAAGCCCCAGCTGGGGTCTCGCCTGGGCTTGAACTGACCGTACCATGAGACGGCAACACCAGCGATGGAGGGGTCCCGGTCAGTTCGTGCTATTGGGGACCTCAGCACAGCGTGTGTTGTCGTTGTGCATATCGATCCTCCGCGGCGGTGAAAGGGGCGAGGTGCGCGACCTAAGGTCTGCGGAACCGTGTATGGTGGTGGGCTTCAAAACTTGATTGTCCGCTGTTCCAACTGTCAGAACGTACATGTCCACATCCGATGGAAACAACAGAAGCCAATTGGCTAAAGCATAATTGAACAACATCCGTCCGAAAGCGATCTCGTGTCGTGATTCGGCCATTGGGCGGGCGCGCCGTGGGTGCGGTGAGCTATCTTGCATATGTGGGCCCAGCAGTTCAGTCCGGCACCGGTGACGAGTGGACGCTTTGTCAGGAGGACAAGAAACACCGCTACGTTCTGGTCGGAGAGGCCACAGAGTGTAATCTCAGGGATATGTGGAGGCAGGTCGCGGTGGTAGCGGTTCAAGGCCGCGCGGGCGCGCGCCTGAGCCTGAGTTCTGAGGGCGCTCTGCGGGACCTGCGTTCGTCGAGGTCGACGACGACGACGACGACGACGACGGCTTGATTGGGGGACCATTCTCCTTCTCCGACTGCTCCTGCTGTCGCCCTCTGTCCCCATACGGGCCTCTCTACTCGCAATCTGCATGCTCATGCTGTCTGGCGTCTCCTCCCAACAACGCTTTGTCCCAATTCTTGCCAGCCGACGCTTGACGTAGGGTGATACCAGCACTCAAGGAGCACCTGTGGACTACGTCAAAAATCCGCTCATCAACATGCCACTCGTCTTTGCAAGCCCGCCGATATCGCTCTGGACAGCTCACCTGTTTGCTGCGTTCTTCACCTTCTCCTACGTCGGCTCTCTCTACCTCGCGAAGAGTGCGCGATTATCCTTCAAGAAGGGCCCGGTATCTAGGGTCCGAGATGGAGAGGAGAGGGAGAGGTACAGTGACGAGCGGTGGAGGAACGACCCCGATGTCATTCGGGCAAGGCTGCTCGCCGCCAGCGCGAGCACGCTCTTGAGCGTATACGCGGTGTATTGGTTGGTCCAGCGTGTAACTCCGGAGTCCGAGGTATGTATCCCAACGATGTATCATGGAGTCGTTTGTGGACTCTCATTCCCAATCTTCGTACATGCACGTTACATCGTTTCTTCCCCTTTCACTACTATGACTCGTCATGATCGAACGACATAGCCCACTGACAACTTCCCATTATGTAGCAGAGTGCGAACCCAGGGACGGCTCTCCAGTCGTCATTGGCACGCCTCGGAGTCACCCTCGACTTCGCCAGGAACAGCCCCTTCTATATCGCCCTCCCATGCCTTGTCGCCCCGGTGCTATATCTAGGTCCACTCTATGCAGACTACCTATCTGAGACACTACCCTTTCAACGACACTGGAGCTTCCGTTCTAGTGTGCTCCCGATGGTCTCCACATGGGTTGGCCGCAGGAACTACATCGTGGTATGTCACGACCGTCGTCTGCTGTTGAGCTTCAAACCATGACGATGCTCATCCTGGACGTCAGGGTCCCATTACGGAGGAGATAGTTTTCCGTGCATGCATGCTATCCGTGTATCATATGGCTGGAGCGTCACGGAAGAAGATGATCTTCCTTTCGCCGCTTTGGTTCGGTATCGGTACGTCATTCGCGTACAGTGAAAGCCAAATACTCTAACCGCCGCATCATAGCTCATCTACACCATGCTTGGGACACATATAACCGTTATGGGCGCACAGGCTCCGCCTTGCGTATCGCAGGGGTGCAGACATGTAAGTGCGGAATCCTTGGATGGCCGCACCTGGATCAGCAGCTGAGGCCTCGACAGTGTTCCAGCTTGCCTACACGAGCCTCTTTGGCTTCCACTGCGCGTTCCTATTCCTCCGGACAGGCTCGCTCGTTCCCCCGATCGTCTCGCACATCTTCTGCAACGTCATGGGCTTCCCACAGTACGGCCTGCACGTCAGGATGTTCCCGAGACGCCGCCTCGGTGAGTCCACCCGATATCTCATAGATGCCATCTCCGCTCACGGCGACCTATCTACCGCTCCCGACCGCACGCCATAGGGATCCAGCTCGCGTATCTGCTCGGGATCGCTGGCTACGTCTATACCATGCGATGGTGGACACAGGCAGACGACAGCCTCTTCTGGCCCGCTCCAGGGCAGCCTGCGCGATATTGATGCCCGAGATGAGAGCCGCGTCTTCCACTCTGGTGTGGTAAATTGCCGGCCGCCCGAGCTCGACGCGTCTCTTCTCAAGTTCCGGGACATCCTGGCGTGTATACGCGCGTCGTCCACATCATGTGCATAGACCATGGACCGACTCCCGGGCCAAATACACACACACTGCCATCCTGCTGCCATCTAGACTGCCCTCGCAAGTCCTGCCCCGCCGAGCGTCGCAAAACCCACATACTTCAGAAGCCCTTTCTCGACGATCGCGCAGAGCCACCACTGCTCATGAGCAGCAATCAGGCTTAGGGCTTATCGACATGAGGCTTTCGCATGTCGCGCAGCTCAGCGCATCGCCGTGGTGGCATACGCGTCTCTTTGCCAAATCCGTCTATATCTGCGGCAGGTGGCAGGACAAAGCGGCGTTCTATTCGGGCGTCTAGTGACGTCCCGTGTTCCTGGTCGCCTGGCCTCGCTCATATAAACCTGCAGCATCTCATCTTCCTATCGCGCCTGCACTTGCCTGCCCGCGCCGCAACCACCACGAAACCACCACTCCGTGTGGCTCACCACGCTTTGACAACCAGCTCTTTGACCTGCGGCTTTGACGATGACGTTGTTTCCGAGGTGGTTGAACAAAGCGAAGGCCACCGGTGCAAGGCTTATAAGCGGCGAGGCCGAGGACGCGAGCCGACCTCAGCGACGCCGCCAACGCAATTCCGACTACGCCGACATCCCGCCATTCCTGCTCCCTCTCTCCATTCGCGTTCGACTCGACAAAGACAAAGGCAGCCGGAAAGCCCGCTCCCGCAGTGCTCCATATCACAAAGGCAGAGAAACCACCCACGTACGTCTGCCCTTCACCCGTCTCCGCCGCCGTTCCCGTTCTCTGTCTCACAGGGTGCCGACCAGACGCAGCAGAAACGGCGGACGAAGCTCAAGATGCCCACGGTCCTGAAACGCCTCGCGGGCCCGCCGACGTGCCCGATCGTCGTCGTGCAGTACAAGAATGAGTTCCGCGGCGTCGGGCACGAAGCGGACCTCCACTGGGCCCTCGTCGTCATCACCGACCGTGCGACGCTCAGCGGGCCGTCCTTCCAGGCGTACGCGCAGAGACGCCGTCTTCGCCGCCCCCGAGCGCGTTCCGATCCTCTGGCCCAGCAGCACACGAATGGCGGGGATGCTGCCTGGTTTGGCAGCGGTACGAACGCTATCCGGTCCGAGAGCGCTGCGAACCTCCACGCAGCGAAGGACAAGGAGAACCGGAAGGGCCCAGACACCGATGATGCTCAGGAGTACGAGTATGAGACGCAGTGGTACAGACGGCACGCGCCCGCGTCGCTCTTCGACGTCTCCGCCACAGTCCGCTCGCTGTGCTTGGGCGGGGTGCAGGTCGGCTCGGTGCGCGCTGCTGACGTCGGGAAGCTGATGGAGTACCTCGCAAGCCACCCGCCCATGCCGAGCCACCGGGGGTGGTGCTCGCGGGACTACGTGCTCGAGCTTCTCGAACTTCTGCGGCCATTCAAGATGCTCCGTCCGGATTTGCAGGGAATCCACCTCCGGGCGGGGGCGGGAGATCGCAGGGAGGTGGGGGTGGACGACTTGCTGCCGGATTTGCAGGAGGTTGGACGGGTCACGCAGGAGAGCATTTTCCAGGAGGAGTTCAGACCGTGCGTGAAGTATGCTTCGTGAGGTGATGCGCTGTGTGTGGCTTCTGAGTGGGTCCACGACGTGGACATTGTATCTGGTATTCGAGTTGTGTTGTACGAATGTTGTACGAGTGTTGTACGAGTGTTGTACGAGTGTTGTACGAGTGTTGTACGAGTGTTGTACGAGTGTTGTATGAGTGTTGTACGAGTAGCATACCCTGGTGGAGTAACATGGATGTCTGTGTTCCTAGACTCGTGCGTACCGCGCCGGGACTCTCTCAAGTCCACCGACGTCACGAACAAGGTGACGTCTCGTCTTACTCGCTACCCTGACTTCCTACTGACGAAGCACTCCAGTGGCAATAGATCAGTTCGGCCATCCGTCGAACTCGGCCGACTTCGTAGCCTTGCACGCAAACTTGTGTCGTGGCCAGTCTTCTTTCTGGCACTTCGCACTACAAAAGGCCGCAACCACGTCGTCGCGTTAGCCGCTAGACCGCATCGCCAACGCAGTACGACACGCACCTGAAATACCTGCAATCGTTCAGTCTCGCTCATACAAGACGCGAAGTTGGGAGTTTGTCGATCTCACCTGGTGACTTTGCACCCGCCGCACCGCTTCATGTCGTCAACGTTCGCGCTCTCTTCAGTCTTGCAGTTCGCACAGCTAGCACTGAGCGGATACACCTCTCCCGGAGGCTTGGCAATCGGTGGAGGATGCGGACCCATGATGCCTCTATGTGCCCTGTTGATGCGGTCGTGCGCCGCTTTGAGAGCGGCCTGGCAGGCGGGCTTGTCCATGTTGCACACGTGGTGCATCTGTTTCGGTAACAGTCAGTAGGCAGAGTGAGTTCACTTCTCTCCTCGAGAAGACATCAGGGAGCTCACGTATACAGGCAGCCGGCAGATGGGGAAGAAGACATAGGGCACGGTCTGCATCTGCGTCTCTCGTGCGGGCTCGTCTGCGGTAGAAGTGCAGGTCAGTGCTACCCGGTGCCTGGGACATATATCGCATCAAAACGACGCACTGCAGAACTCGCACGTCCACGGCTTCGAGTGCTTGAGGTCCGTAAACATGCACAACATCGTCATCCGCGCCTCTTCGTAGTTCTCGTCCCTCGGAAGGTGCATGCGGACATGTGCATGCTGGCCGTTCCTGCCAGGCGGCATTGTTGTCAGTTCGTGGCCGAACGACTTGGCCGCGGTAGAGACTTAAGTACTNTGTCAGTTCGTGGCCGAACGACTTGGCCGCGGTAGAGACTTAAGTACTTACCCCCCGTATATATGCGCATCGACGTTCATCTTGTTGATGTCTTCCCAGTCCTGCAGAGGACCCTGGCCGGGGAGGTCGCCGCGCTCAAGCGTGCGCATGAGGG
>WJSG01022655.1:0-10023 GCA_016618145.1 Sanghuangporus lonicericola
ACGCAGTCTTCTTCTTCCCGGGCGCCGCCGGGGCTGGAGCAGATGGACCAGCCACGGACGCGGGGTCCTCGTCCGCGCCGTCGTCCTCACTGTCCGCGTTGTCATCCTTGTCCACCAGCACCTTCGTCGCCTTCTTCGTGGCCTTAGGCTTCGCAGCGGCCTTGGGAGCAGCCTTGGCAGCCGCCTTCTTTGGTGCGGCCTTGGTGGTCTTCTTGGGGGCCGGCGCGTAGTCCTCGGACTCAGAGCCCGACACGTCGAGGTCGAAGTGCTCTTCCGAGTCACTCATGGCGCAAGAGGGTCGTAAGCGTAGATGGTAATAATAACTGTAGGGTTGAGGTCCGAGTCGTGAGCGGCGCCGAGGGTGGCTCGCGTCGTCGCGAAGTGATGGTTCGTGTCCAAGGCGTTCAACGCGACGCGACTGAAGATGGCCGCGTCAAGCACGTGATGTATTAGACGCCGTGTCCAACTCAGCTTCGCCGTTGTCAATATTGTCAACTTGAGCTTCAGGTTCACAACTTCTTCACTACCAATACACTGCTTACAACAGGGATGTACGACATCGACTACATACAAGGCGGAAAAATAACATGACTGGTGGCAGCATATGCGATCATGTAGCACTGCTGGCATGCCAAGCAGTCGTGGGCAAAGGTGATGCATTCTGAAGTACGGTACTGTATGTCAACTCATTCGGACCTCAGCGGAATTGACGTTCAATTCTGGCCGTCGTTGACAACGAGTTCCGTGGGCTGTTAATGGTCTCCTCGAGATGCCCTGTTCCGAATGCCTGGTGTACCCCCCACCCGGGTTTCATGGCGTGACGGGACAATCTGAACTCGATGAGATCAACTAGAAATGATAGACGACAGAACATCCCTAGCATACACCCATTTTATACAGCGACTCGCGCTGCGGCCAAGCCAGTCGCTCCTGTCGGGACGATGTCTAAGGGAGTTCTATTCCTCGGAAACGCTGTCTATAATCTCTTGGAGAGCTCTCTTGACACACGCCGGGTCGAACTGAGGCAACTTGGTCTTGTCGTTGAACGGCCCTTCGACCTCTATACATCGCACACCAAGGGACTAAGCAGAAGTGAACACATGGTCAATATATGGATCGTCATACACAAGGGAGATAGCGCACCGTAATCCGAGTCACATCGACCTCGACCACAGTACCCTTCAAGTAGACGAGATGCGTTATGAACGCAGAGACAGGATACGTGGTATCCGCCTTGCTGAGCCCGCCGTAAGTCCTTGCATGGTGGCCGCTATTCAACGTCTGCGCTATCGTCCTATCATCCGTATCGTGAGCCATACTTGCCTTCGCGTTCAAGCCATGCAGACGACCTACCTAATGTAGTCCACCGCGCTATATCCGTCGGTCTCCCTATCGTTTGCGGAGTTCACTGCACGAGATTTCAGGCACTCCGAAGAGGAACGATGTGTAACAGCCCGGGCTTACGAAGCAGAACCTTCGCCTTAAGGCTACGAGACCCTGCGATAGCATTGGGCACCCCTTTCAGAGCCAGACAAGGCATGATACTCGTCCACAGGGACCCGCACGAGTATATCAGGACATTGTATCGCGAGAGCGACTGAAGGAAGTCTGGATTCGGTGAGGGGTGGATCTCATTGCCATACGCATTGATGTAGAAAAGCTCTGCGAAGGACCATCAGCCAGCACCTCGGGAAGTCAGACAGGGACTATATGCACTGGTGATCCGAGCGTTGAGCGGTTCGTAGTGGTCCTTGTCCGAGGACTGGAACTGCACATTCCGACTGTGAGGAAGCGTGCCGTCTAGGGGGTCCACCGGTGAGGCAGGGTCTTCATCCTCCTGAGAGATGTCGATACGTGGTGTCTGCCGGACGGGGTGCGAGATCTCGCACTGCCCAACTAGTCGCTCTCCGTTCTCCTGTATGATAGAAGATGGTCAGTCTAGCGGGTGTTCGACAGACGACAGATGCTGACCAGCTCAGCAGCGATTGTTACCGTATGATTGGTGACAATCACAGGCAAGATGTTTGCCTGGCTGTTAGTCATAGAAGAGAACAGGAAGATGGCCGACGGTAGAGAACGGAAGAAGGCCTGAGCCGCGGACAGGAAGTAGTTTCCGATACTCCCATTCACGAACGAAAAGTTCTTGTGCGCTCTCGAGAGGATCTCACTCTCGAAGTGTACCAGAAACGCTACATGATGCACCTTTAGTAGCGAGGTACCACGGTAAGCTGCGGGGCATTGACTTACCCCTGATCATTTCCTTGCGGTCATTGGGGATGCCCATCCACAATCGACTGCGACCTTCCACAATGTCTCTCCACTCGTCTCGTGCTTCCCTTTCTGTACAATTCCCAGGTAGCCGGTAGGCAAGGAGGTTACGGATGGCGTCCAAAGGCGAACCAGGATCGGAGTGCGGTATCAGACGCACTAGCCGCGACCGAATATCGCCTACCAGATGTTCAGACTTGCTGCGCCCAATCTGAGGTACGGTTGGAGGAACATACCAATCGAAGGCCCGCCAAGGACTCGTATAATCTCGCTCGACGATCCTCCGTCATCGGACACGGGCAGGATGTAGCAAGCGGACTGGCCGAACGCGGGGCATATGGAGTTGCACCCGGTGCCGCCAGATATCACCACGTACGAGGTCTCGTCCTGGGCACTCTCTAGCAGGTCCGTCGACTGTCCAGCGACGATAAGGGGCTGCGGTGTAGCCTTCGGTTGCCCTGGCTGTGTGGGCAAGTCGAAGACTGAGGATCCTGGACTATCCGCGCCCGAGTTGCCAGGATTCAAGGGCGAGAGCGTGAAGTAACTCATTGTGGAATGAGACCGAGAAATTGCAGACTAAGTTGCCCAGATGCTAGCATCTAAATACCACCTGTGAGCGCGAAGATGAAGGACAGAACATAGATTAGTCGTGGTCATGGTGCCGGTACAACTTCAGTCGTATAGCGCTTTGCGCACAGCGATCACGCCAACGCGGCTTGTCCACGAACCACCACGACTCGCTCAAACGTGTCGATACGTGTACTGTCTACATCGTCATGTCTTCACCTCCGGTCGCGACGGTACCGCCTCCTGTACGCACTACGCAGCCGACGGCCAACGTGGAACAACTGAAAGCGTTGCTGCGAACAACTCTGCGCATATCAGTCACCGACGGACGCGTCTTCCTGGGCACATTCGCGGGCACAGACAAGCAGCTAAACCTCCTGCTCATCAATACTGATGAGTATCGCGTTGGGCCCGATGCTGGTCCGGACGCGCTGGATGGACGGTATGTGGGGCAGGTCATGATACCGTGGCGACTGGTTGTGCGCGTCGAATCTCGGCTGGAGGGCGGGCAGCAGGCGAGGAAGTATCGCGACAGCGATGAGGAGAGCATGTATACATAACGCATCTTGGGTGTGGTAAGTCTTCATGTTCATGGCATCGTACCTTGCATCTAACTGGACACTTGAATATGTATTCGCAGGTATCCTCTGCAGGGTCCTGACAGTATGATTGATGTTCGTCTGTTATTGGTCTGGTATCTCATTCGCGAGTGGGTAGGCTCATCGATTGTCCAGGACGACTAGGACTATGCCTTCGCCTCATGATTTCACCGAAGGGCCCTTAGCGCGTCGTCTGCGGCATGTCGCTAACAAGGCGGATCGGGGACCTTGCGGCGCGGTGACAGGGATAAGAAAGTCCAGGTTGAGCTACACTTTCAGTGTTTCGGGGCCTAGGCACGAAAGGAAGGATAGTTCAGCTCACTCTGGACGTTCTTATCCCTTTCACCAACCGGCTTCCTGGCCGGTGCATGTCGTGACTGTGTATTCAAGGGTGCTCCCGCAAGCCCGCAAGCGGATGCTTCAGGACGGTCGTACTCAAGTCATACTGGGAAAACAGGGGGGTAGTCCTTGTGTACTCTCCATCCGCCGAATCAACGACGGTCATTCAATTGGTGCTTCTGACCTCTGCTGCGTTATTACTGAGGTTGTCCACCCCGTGATCCGATCGGTACGTGTATCCCATAGCGAAGCAACGAACGATAGGCACCCTGGGGGAAACAAAGTGGCAGAACGGATGCCCTGGGCTCGGTACGTCATCTTTTCAATTGCTTGCAAGTGACAGTGCACCCTCTGATTCGCTTACACTGCCAGCTCTCGCCTCAGCGAACTCAGAAGTTTCGAGTTCTGAGTCGCAACGGCCGTCAAAGAAGGTCCAAATTGCCTCAATGCAACACTTCCTAAGGCGTCACATAGATTCCGGATAGCGTTGCGGAGGAATGTGCTCTTCATATCCGGTACACGACGGGGCTCGTCCCGAAGTACAGGAACCACGTCCCCGTTCTCCCGGGGCATTGTATATATTCGCGCTCCAGTTCTGCCATTCTGTATCACGAAACCTGTCTACATACGTCTGTCGCGCTGGGAATGATTCCGTTACACGCCATCATACAGAGGTCGGGTGACCGTGCCTGCGAAGTCGGGCTAGAACACGAAGAGATAGTGTTAGGCGGCGCATTCGCACCCGCCGCCACCTCCCTCCACAACTTCCATGATCTCCTCATGAGTGCTCCCCGCCGCGGCCCATGGCGACCACAGCACACCCTGAACGATTCCCCGTGAACATGATGACCCCAACACCCACGAGGCGCAGCTCCAGCTCGAGAGAGCCGAGTTCGAGGGTCAGATCCATCTTGCTCTCCGGTGCGTGTTCCGCCTTTTGGCAAGGGCTGCGGCACGAGCTCTTCATATCCTGCTTCATGTCCTTCGAAGTCTCGCCCAAATCTCACGCACATCCCCGTGAGCAGGAACCTCATTATCAAGGCCTCCTGTCGTGCACGCACGCAGCGGCAGCGACCCTGCACCTGGCATCCGCAATGTCTCCGTCTCCATTGATGTCCATCCCCCAGCTCAACCCGCACCATCTCCCAGTTCCTCTGCTCATGCTCAGACGCAAGTAGCGACGGAGCCACAGGGGCGACCGCCTTCCATTGACCTCTCAGAAACGACGCCCGACGCCCGCGCGCAGGTCGACATGCCCCCGCCCCCCATGGCCGCGACCCTCACGCGGCGCATGACGCTGGACCTCCCAAGCTCGCCCATCGAGGTGCTCTTCGAGTCAGACCACAAGCTCGCGCTCGAGGGCACCTCGCCCAAGCCATGCATCGTCCCAGGCAACGCGCTGCACCTCATCGACGACGACCCGGACGCACCACGCTCCGCCACGCCGACGTCTGTCATCATCGTGGGGGACGAGTCCGAGCATGGAGGCGACGTCGAGACGGACATGGATGGGGACGAGGGCGAAGGGCACAGGAGTGAGTCGCAGCCCCCTCCGTCCAACCCTGTACGCCCCACGCCTCGAGTGCGGTTCCGCTCGCGCGTGCGTATCACCTCAGGCGTGCATCGGCATCGGCACTCTATGAGCGCGACCGGGGGCTCAACGCCTGGCTCGTCGACCTCTGACTCACCATCGTCTTCCATATCCGCGCCTCTACGATACCAAGCAGACGAGAACGGAGCCTGGGGCCCAATCGGCAGGAGGTTGAGTGCGTACGCATCGGCAGGCGGATGGCAGAGGCGAACGCATGCTGGGCAGGACCAGGGTGCTATTGTGAACGGGGCGCAGGGCGCAGGGGCAAGAGGTGCGCGGGGACACAGCGAACGGACTCCTCTACTTGGACCTCCAGCCGGACGACATATGTACTCCGGATCAGAGGACGATGACCCTGGGAGCATGGGTGAGGATGAGAGGACCATACGTGCGGCCGCGTTGCGGAGAGAAGAGGAGGCCGTTTTCGGCAGATGGCCGTGGAGGATATTCAACCGACATGTGAGTACTTCTCTCATCATATATCCTGCTCTCGCTCTGAGCCTAATGCCTTCCTAGTGGTGGTGGTGGCACGTTGAACCCGTGTTGTGCTGCTGCGCGGACGATTCCGACTACGACGAATACTGAACACTTTACCCATTGCTCCCTTGCTGCTCGTATGTTCTGTCATCTACCGTGACCCCCTGCCCATTTCATGCACTTAAGTCGACTCCCCACTCCCTCTCTGCGCTTCATATGTATTTTACCCATGATCACGCTCGGAGCCCACACTGTTTGTTGTATAGCACTTATGAAACGAGTCAGATACCCAGGGAAACAAATGCTGGTTGAACAGTACATTGGAACTTCTACCGTCTTCTTCTACCGGCCTGCCGACCGCGTCTACTGCTTGTCCTCCTTGGTCTCCTCTGGGATCTTCCCCATCTTCACCATAGTCGGGGGGAGTGTCGTGATCGGAGGGAGGAGCGACGCCGCCGTCTTCCTCGCATTTTGTATGAGCACTTGGTCCATAATGACCAGCGCCGCCATCGCCTCGACGATGGGCACCGCGCGGGGCACAACACACGGATCATGCCGGCCCCTCGCAGCAAGCGTCCCGGGGGTCCCGTCGTACTGCGCGGTCGCCTGCCCTTGCGAGATCGTCGCGGGGCTCTTGAACCCCACGCGGAAGTAGATGTCCTCCCCGTTCGAGATCCCGCCCTGCACGCCCCCGCTCCAGTTCGTGCGCGTGCCCATGCGCCCGTCCGCGCGCAGCTCGAACGCGTCGTTGTGCTTCGAGCCCGGCACCTCCGTGCCCCGGAAGCCCGAGCCGATTTCGAATGCCTTCGTGGCAGGGATAGAGAGCATCGCATGCCCGAGCTTCGCCTCGAGCTTGTCAAAGACAGGCTCGCCGAGGCCGGAGGGGACGTTGCGAATGACGCAGGTGACTGTACCGCCGATGGAGTCGTTAGCCTCCTTGGCGCGGATGATGCGCTAGGAACGAGTATAAGGTCGCGGTCCTGATGTCAGGAGAACTAGACACCGACCTGCGTCATGCGCTCCGACGTCTCTGCGTGCGGGCAGCGCGTCTGCTGAGCGTCGACCTGTTCCCGGGTCACAGTCTTCAGGAGCTCAACGAACTCCGGGCTGAGGGCATCCTCGACCGCGTCATCATCGTCTGTGGAGGACTGCGAGAGCGGCGAAGCGGCCGAAGGCAGCTGGACCTTCCCGACCGACGACACAAACGCCACAATCTCCACTCCGTACGCAAGCTTCAAGTACTTCTCCGCGATAGCCCCAGCCGCAACCCTGCCTGCGCCAAGCACCAAGCCGCGTTAACGTTCCTCTCTCGTAAGGCGTCCGACGTGACACAAGGGCTTACCGATGGTCTCGCGCGCGCTGCTGCGACCGCCACCGCTGCTCGCCTTAATTCCGTACTTCTCGAGGTACGTCCAGTCGGCGTGGCTGGGACGTGGGTAGAGGTCAGTCTCGGAGTAGTCCTTCGGCCTCTGGTCCTCGTTGCGGACGAGCAGGCCAATTGGCGTCCCAAGCGTGACTCCGTGCTCCGTCCCAGACTGCAAATGCACGAGGTCTTTCTCGTCTCTCTGCACGCATTGCGCTCGTTATCACATTGTCCAAGGCAGTGTAAGCGGATAGACTCACGGGAGTGGTGAGGTTGCTCTGTCCCGGTCTCCTTCTGCTCAGCTGCGTCTGCACGTCTTGTGCGACAAGGGGGAGACCCTGATGTATCGTCAGCTCAGGCTCAACATAAATTGTTACAACGTACCGGTGGGCATCCGTCGATGATAGCACCGACCGAGGCGCAATGCGACTCGCCGTAGGTCGTTACGCGGAATAGTGTACCGAAGGTGGACATCTTCGCCACAACTTATGTGAGGGTTGCACTCAGATAGAAGATGGTATGTTACACACCTTAATTGCTGTGAATGNCAGATAGAAGATGGTATGTTACACACCTTAATTGCTGTGAATGAAGTTCAACGCCTCTCTAGTGTAGTATGGGGGTAAAGAGCTCGGATGAGAACGCGCGACCGGAGGTTTAACGAATGTGAGAGCGCTATGTCCCCTGTCCGCCCGCAAAGGATCCGATCTCGTCGGTAGTGTCTGTTATCTTACGGCCATCTTGTCAGTTGAGAATCGCGGAAGCGGCGAGAAAGCTGAAAGCCGTACAGGTTGTGGCGGGTGGATGAGATGACTCGCGAGCACTTTGCATGTTTGAAGCCAAGATCGAGAGCAGCCAGATTAGATCACTCTGGAAATGAGGTAGAGATAAGATAAGATGCAGCCAACAGTGATCCCGACTTCCCCGGAGACGTTCTCACCAACGGTCCGCAGCCACTACATACTCGACCATCGTTACCACTCCGAGCACGCTACACCGTCTCGCCAGGTATCGCAGAACTGACATGCTCACAGAAATGCCACTGCTCAGTGATTTCCCTGCCCTGCCTGGGTTCTACCAGCTGCTCTTCCTGCACATAGAGCCGAGTGAGTACCATCGTTTGTAATGTACGAAACACCGCCTTGGACTCACCCCGACCGACTTAGTATCCACGGTTTTGCCTGCAATAATGGCATGGTGGCAGCCGGGAGCAGCCTGGTTCCACCACGAACTCATCCCAGACGGGACCGCACCTGCCGCGTCTCTCGATGCACGAACCACCATGGCCATATGGCAACTCGGAAACTGTGTGTCTAGAATCATATACTTGAGCTAGTTCCGCAACCTGACACTGATATACAGGCTATCTCCTTCTGGGGCTCATCTCCACCTTCGTATTTCGCGCCGTCCGCGATACCCTGCCCAACAACCCGACCGCACAAGAGCGCATCCTCGGCGCGAGCTTCACAGCGCTCGCCTTGGCAGACGTGAGTTATATCCCCAGTCCCAACGAGGGCTAGCACAGCTGACTTCGTATCGACACAGGTAACCCAGTAAGCCGTATCCCGGCCATGACACAACATGTGCAACTGACTATCCGTCCCGCAGCGTCCTCTGGTCCTTCATCGGCCTCCCTCCAGACCTCAAATACTCCTTCTCCAGCTGGAACTCCATGACACACGGCAACATCACCTTCACAACCTTCCTCTGCGCCATGCGGTACGCCTCCCCTCCCCCCTCGCTCGTCCGCTCACTGACACTCACACGCACCAGGATCGCATGGTTCCTCGGAATAGGTCGACAGCGCTTCTACTACGGCCAGCCGGCCTCCAAGTCCAAATTAGCGTGACCCACGGGTCGCTCATGCATCATGCCATATGCATGCCTGGTCCGACTCCCTTCCCATGACGCCTTCCTCCTGCTTGTATCTATCTTCTGACTGTATTGGAAAAGAGACCCCGAACTATGAATACCCTCAGCCTGCCAGTTCCAGTGCCAGGCACCGACGTGAGCACACCGACGTCCGACCCACACTCAATCATCCCATGTCAGGCTTCCGTTTCCCCGCCGATCCCGCGAGACTCAGCCTACACTGAACACAGCCAAACTCTTCTCCCCAGGTTGCCGGACGTAGGACACTGGGCCGAGTTTCCGGACGTAGGATACCCCTGGACGGTCGAGGGTCGGGTGTCCAGACCCCCCGGAGGCTGCGAGACAGCGTGTATAACCAGACATCTTCTCCAACTCTATTGTAATCCCGCATGATCATATTCATATGTACGGTCATGGTCACGGTCATGGTTATGGTTGTACGCCCCATACACCGCAGCTGGCAGCACCTCGATGCGACGACGGAGCCTACTACAAGAGGTGAGTGAACTGTAGGTTACGCCGCCTCCAGTGTCCCACACACGCTTCCCTACGTGAAACGTCGGCGCCACCGCGGCCTGCAGGGCCAGTAGCAGCAGATGCCCCCTCCCTATCTTCGCGGTGGCACTCGCAGCGCGTTATACCCACGAGCATGTCAACGAGCACTGAGTACTGAGCATCATAGTACTGATACTGCAGGTCCGACTCCCGAGACCCGTAGCTCCCATGGAGACTTCGCGGACGAAGACACCAACGTTCAACACCTCAACTTCTACGCGCGTATATTTACCCGCCCCGCCCTGCCAGGTCGCCGTTCATCGCACGATCTCACAACCGCCACAAACATCTACGTAGTTCCATATCATTCATTCGTGGACTCAACACTCAACAGACACTGTACGGACTACCTAGCACGAGTACTGTACGTTAACGATACGATACATAATACA
>WJSG01022661.1:0-27989 GCA_016618145.1 Sanghuangporus lonicericola
TTATGTCATATACATGCGCATCCTCACAGAGCAGCACAGAGATCCTCCACTTCCTCATCGATCGTCCCTGCCAGAAATGGCCCACTTCAAACCAAGTCTATCCGCATTCCGTTCACAAGGTGCATGTCGCGATTCTCGCCATGGCTCTTTGTGTGCTATTTAGCATCTTCCGGCTTGCCTGTACTATATTGGTAGTTTTTGAATCGAAAAAGGTTGCACCGTGCTTTCTGGATTGCGCAGAGTGGTCGACGAAGTGAGCCGGAGGAATGAGGCTTGCCAGCTGCCGTGTTATCGTACGGCGCAGTTGTACGATCGGACACTCCGGGCTGTGCTATCATACGCGCCCATGCGTACGATCATTGTATACGAAGTATGATATGCATGGGGTCCTCTGACCGTACCACGATCGTACAACATATGCGACGACGAGCATTGTCATGGACTACAAGTATGATAACAAACTATCGAAGCCGCGCACGATTTAGCGATGGGGACACGAACACTCGAACATCGCTTGAGCGGTCGCTGATCCGCTTACCTTCTGAGCACGTACCGCCAGCGTTCCAGTACGTCCATTCGCTTCCTCCCAACCACTCCCGCCCCTCCAGGTCATCCTTGACACGCTACATCGACCTATACACATCCATTCACCGCCCCGCTCTTTGCACCCGCTCCTCTATCCTTCCCCTCACCGTGCGAATCCGTGCTTCTCTCTTCATCCGCCCGGCCTCCTCTGCCGCACCAGGACTCGCCCAGCCAACGCCTCCATCGCTCGTGTGTGACGTTTGTCGACGCGAATACTACATCTTTGCAAGTTTCTGTTTACTCCGGAGTCTCGCTGGAGGACAAGAGTGATCTACGCCTCAGGAAAGCCTGTAATTCGTCTAGCGATTCATTCGTCTTCTACGCCCCCATTCCCTCGCACTCGCCCGCCGTCCTCCGGGTGGCCCTTGCAGTGCGGTCCGCGCCCGACTCTCACCATCGGCAAGCCGCCGCTGCTCATGCTCTTGGAGGTCTCTGGATCTCTCTTCGTCTGCTCTGCGTCGATCTCCTCCGACCCGGCTCTTGATCACCGAACGCGGCGACTACATTTACTTGCACCGCTGATATGTACCCCTCTCAAGCCCTGCGCGAGCTTAGAACTTCCATCTCTTGCCCTCGTCGCGCTCCTCCACCATGCCCACTTGCATGTCTGCGCTTCGTCCGCCAGAGTCTCTATTCATACGTCCTCGACGGAAACACCCATCCTGTCCCCTCACTCCTGCGCAACTCGTTCCTCCGCTCGTCGTCCGCTGCGGACACGGACATCCAACCTACTCGCGCATCTCTTGCGCCCTTCTCTCCTGCCCGCATCCCTCCGCGTTCTCCGCCGGCTTCTATCTCCCATATGTTATCACCTTACCGTTGTCCGTCCTACTCGGTCGCTCTCGCTCTCAGCCCGCGTGTACGCAACGCAAGTTGCGTACAAGGACAGGTACGTGTCTGCACCGCCATGTGTCCTTCGCACACAGCTCATATGTCTCGCGATACGACTCGCATCGCACCACAGGACGACGACACACGCTCTTCTGTCCGAGACGACGCGGAGACGTCTAGGTCAGCGCGGAGCACCGAAGCACGAGCAGCGATGGAAGCGCAGGTGCGTACCCCGGCGGGACACGGAGAACCGTGCCTGTTCAAATAACCGGTACGGTCCACGTCAGCCCGTCGCACAGACCCATCAAGCGAAGGACGAGGGACGTACCCGCAAGCCGAGCACCACGCGGCATCCCCCACGCTGTTCTCAGTCGCTGCTGAGCAGTGAACAGTGAGCATGAAGTCCGCAGCGCACACGAAGGCGAAGCAGCATACCTGCATCCTCCGACTTCGAGCCCCGTCTCCGGCTTCGAGCCGCGTACCGGGCTGCGTCGGACACAGTCGTGAGCAAGGTAAATACAGACCGGACGAGATAAGGCTACGTACCATGACGCCTGCGCGCTGCGGTGCCCAACAGCGGTCTGACGGCGACAGCGACAGCGGCGGGCACGAGCTCGTTCAGGGCGGCGACGGCGAGAGAACGTCAGCGGGGTCTTGGGGACGGGATGGGAGACGAGCGGCGAGGTCAGAGGTCAGACGTACGCCCGTCTGGCCCTACCCCGCGCGTCCTGCAGCCGCACCCTCGAATCTCCGCACGGACACGGTGTGCGCACTGCGGACGGCGGACACTACCGCTCCAGTCTCGGGAGGCCGTGCTCGGTCGACAAGATGCATGGGAGGACGACCCCGGCTGCACACGCTACGTCAGCACGTCGGAGAAACTCGATGAACAGGGTACGTACGAGTGGAGTCCGAGTCCGAGCGCGAACGGGCACGGCTGGTCGCGGTCGCTGAGGCCTGTTCTGATTCTTGAACACATAGCGGTGAGTGTGAGGACGCAGAGAGTGCAGCAGCGGCGGGGGTGCGTACCTGCGGGCTCGGAGCTGCGTATGGATTGCGTGCTGCACTCCGAGTCTGCTCAGATGTGAGCTGAAGTGGCACGGTTACCGGACGAGGCTGAACAGGTACGTACCTGCACGCGCCGCGACGGCAATGGATCGCGGTCCCACGGCTGAGCACCATCGACACCGGCAGCTCTCTAGGACGATGTTGAGGAGGGCGGCGATGCCGAGGAGAGCTATGGGGGGCACGTCAGCATGGCGTCGGGACGGGCATCTGGACGTGTAATGGAGGACGGATGGGCGACGAGCGTTGAACTCGAAGGTACGCACGACCTTGTTGCTCTTGCGTGACAGTGTACTCACATTCGCGCTGTCCCGCAGCGTTCTCGTCCGACCTACAACGCGTCAGTAGAGCGACGGGAGGGAGAAACGCAGGGTGGAGACGTACCATGCGGTGGGAGAGGAGAACGGTGAAGGGAGAGGAGAGGAGAGGAGGGCGAGGAGGGACGAGGAGGGACGAGGGCGGAAGGTGGGTGCGTGCCCCGTCTCCCGCACCTGTCTCTGGCATATGTGCCAGCGGGGTGCGGGTGCGGCAGTGTCCGGACACGGCACTCGGTTCGCGGTTTGACGTGAGGAATGCAGCCGCTGTGCTGGCCGGCTTCTATGTGAGTACGGACCCTGCGAACGCGCAGATCCTCGTGCTGACATTGATTCATGTAGCTTTGATGTCGGGCCTTTGAATGGAACAGGGATATGCCCGTTGCCAGAAATCCTGTGTCTCGTGCAGTCTTCAAGACACCAAGTCCGTACTGGGAGTTCTAAATCGGCAACCTGGGTGGGAGGAATGGAGAGACACGAGCTCACTTGCCGTCTGAATCGTCGTCGGCGACTTGCGAGCTCGAGCAACTCGGGAGCGGCCATGGCGGATGTGTTCCACTGTCCAGGCAATCTGATCCATGCGTAGATACATTGGCAATTGTTTTATCGGTAGCTCACGCTCGGTTGGATGGGAATCATGATGGCCTTCCTCCCGCCGCTTGCTGCGACTTTGAGCGCGTTGTGCTGTGTGTGCTTCAAGCCTTTCCCCGTGTGTATCTGTGAATTGGTGTCCCTACTCGTAGATATTGCTACAGAGAGATTTCGGGAAGCTGCTCTGATGGCAGGGCATAGCTTGAAGAATGTCAGATAAATCAGAGGATGGTCCAGGTACCTGGGTGCACCTCAAGGGCTCTGCACGACGCGGGACATCCTGCGGCATTGTAGGAAGCGAGCAGGAAGCCTGTTAGAAATAAACATTCAGTTAATGAATGTCTACTGTTCTGCTGGATATGGAGATGCGTTTCACGGGCGCGGTGCTATGCAGAGTGACTCGGACTGGATTTATATGTTATCGTTGATATTCCATGTCTGAGCAGGCTCACGCAGATGATCTGTCTACTACATGTGTGTCTACTCCGAACGGACCAAGGCCGTTCTCGCCCTTCATTGATGTGCGTCAGTGCCGCAACATGTATGGAATCTGACAGATTGAGGAACATTCCCTGTGAAACGAGGCTCTCCGTGATCGACGGGGGAGCCTGCAAGCAATCAAGAGAAAGAGCAGGCCATGAGACACTCGCCTGGGAGCGGGGAAGCATGGGAACAGGATTCTGATGCAGTGTGCGTACCGGAAAGACGGCGGCACGCAAACTAGACGGCTGGCCGGAAGAGTATCTTCAAACAGAACCTTTGACCGTGTAGTCCGCGCATTTGTTTCAAACATACGAGCAAGCGGCGAGAGGTCCCGAGCCGTACAGTGAGCTCCGTGGCACAGATCTTCACCGGGAGAGGCGATCGGGCATCTAGAAAGCAAGAGACTGTCATCTCTCGGACTATTCCGCCGGCGCAAAGCCTCTCCGCAATCACCCTGAACGTGGTACGTACTGACAAGGAACGAACCGGATGAGGCCAAATATGAGCATGCCTTCGCACGCCGGGCCACAAGCTCGACGGTCAGTGGGTTCCCGACATGCGAGAGCAACCAATCCTGTTCGCAGTATGCTGCACTGTGGAGGTCAGCAATTGCAGTTCAGATTTGTGCTGCACTTTTCCCTCCAAGGATCTGCGCACGGACACCGGGCTGACGTCTGGTCCAGTTCACCAAGAGTCAGAGAGATCCCGTGCATGGATATCAGCAGATACTCACCCAGTAAAAGCCGAGACATGGTGGTCTTCGCTTCCGGGAGGCTGGGGCCACTCGAAAACCCTGCGAGTTCTGTCATCGCATCAGTACATTGAAGCTCGGACTGGGAGACGTCGCTTGCCTGCTGTGACGAGTTACGGTTCCCGGGAGTGTGCCACCGCCCCAGGTCCGGCTATGGCAGTACCTCCGCATCACGTCAGGTTGTCTCCCTCTCGCCCTCCCATCCTCCTGAGTCGCGTCCTCTCACCACTCTCCCAGCCTGTTCTGTAGTTCATCTCTCCGACTGTTCTTCCGGGGCGCACTCCTGCACAGCAAGCGTCCTTGAGGCCGGTCTTGGTGACAGGACAGCTCGAGTTGAAGGCGATCCAAGGAGCGTCGGCCTCGGCCGCGTTCCGCTTTCGTCAAGGTACCATAGGCGAGCCGTGCAAATCGGAGGATGTCGCTCGGAGGGTGATGACGAAGGAGGAACAGAATGGAAGTCTGTATAATCCGAAACCTGTGTCAGAATGCCGTTCCCAAACAGTCCCACACCGAGAGCTTACCATATATGTATGTTGAGCAGATTGTACTCTTCGGAGGAGTCGCATGTGTGGAGTACTCAGAGAGGATATCAGCTGAAACGCGCGCCGCAGAGCAGTACATTACACGGTGAGAAATATTGTGACTGAGAAGGGTGAAGGTCGTCAACATTCCAGCCAATGTGGCGGCGTAGACAGGTACGATAATCACCTGAAACGCCCCAGGTGTGTGTGCATACAAGCAGGCCGTATACTGCCCAGGACTGAGCTGAACGGTCGGTGTCATTGAGGCTCCGGTCGTGACAAGCATGTCGCGCCGCGCGCCATGCTAGCAACCGAAGACCAAGTCGGAAGCCGCACATCAACACGGCACGGTGTAATCCCACAGAATTCGACGGCGTAGTTGCACCAGATTGCTGAGCAGAGGCCAGTCGGTGTCGAATCTTAGGTTTCAAACTCCAGATGACGGTCAGTGCCATGTAAAGCTAAAGCTGCGTCTCGAAGACTAGGCAACCTCCCGGCAATTCTCGGGATACCTGTTGTTGTAGCTGCAGCTCAGAACTATCAGATACACGATTACTCGTCCTAATGCGTGAGGTACGTACGTTTCAAGTCTGGGCCATGCTGGTTTTCGCGTCCGGTCTGAAAGTAACGCTCGAAGACCCTGTGAGTCCCAATTCCGTCAATGCACTGAAGCCCAAGCTTGTTGACACCGCTTACCTACTCTGTTTTGAGTGGCTCTGGCCCCGCTACGCCGTCATTCTACGGCCCTCCCGCCCTCTCTTCTTCCAGTCTTCCCATTTTCTCCCCATCTCGTCCTCCTGTTGTCTCGTCCTCCCGTGATTGCATCCTCTCGTCTTGAGTGTCATCTCCTCGTCTCGCCGCTCGTCGACACGCTCCCAGCGCGTTTCCCGCCACCCATGCCGCCTGCGCCTCACGATCCGTTCCGAACGGTCCTTCCAAGCGTTTCCAAGAGGGTGAAGAACGAGAACACGAGGAGGGCTCGTGACAATCTGGTCGCCGTCGTCGACCGGAAACTCGGTGAGTTCTGTCGCAGTACTAGACGCCTGGGATCGCGCTGACGAATCCGACAAGCTGCTCATGCGAACGGTCAGTCGGTCGCAATGGGCTGGTCGAGGAAGACATACACAAAGATGGTCGCCGCCGGCTACAAGATCGTCGGGTTCCCGGAGACGGACGTCTTCACGCACCCGAACTACATTCGAGGCGGCATCTCGAAGCTCGAGGAGCTGACGGAGAAGTGGGTGAGCGGCGAGATCTCGTTTGCGGACGCGACAGAGAACGACATACGCGATGCAGGGCGCGACCGTGTTGCACGGGGAGCCTTCCCGGGCAAGTGGGTCGAGCCGGCGCCGATGAAGGTGACGTCGGACTTTGTGAGCCTTCCGTCCTCGAACGTCTCCCGGCCGCCGCCGCCGCCGCCTCCCGGGTCTCCCAAGGAGCTCGTGCTGCGGGCGACGAGCCTTGCGCACTGCTTCGTGATCCCCATCGCCGACGCGCCGAACCCTGATGCGGTCGCCCGCATGCAACGCAGCGACACGAAGACGCAGCGTTCGCGTTCCCTCCGAGGGAGCAGGGCGGGCATCAAGACCGCGCCGTACATCGTGCCGTCGCCCGCCAAGATCCGTGGCGAGCCCGCTGCGAAGCGGCTCAAGGCGCTGCCGACGCACGACCGCATCGACCAGGCCTACAGCGTGCCGGAGATCGAGGGCCGGGAGGACGTGTCGGATCCGATCGAGTCGTGCGACGGGCCGTGGTTCGCGAGCTCCCAGGCGTTGGCCATGAAGCGGAAGGTCCGGGTGTGTCTGTAGTGTAGCCGAGCATGTATCTAGCCGTTCTTGGTGTCCGTGTCGCGGTCGTGGTGGTCGAGAAGAGAGCGCTGATGCTGTGCAGCATGGCCTCTCGTTCCTTCTTGTGGCTCCGGCGTAGTGTATTGATTCCGCTGTAATGCCGCCTTCGTGCTCGTTGTCCGCAATAAAGGCTTCTTGAAGCGATCACCTGGCTGAATTCGGCCAAATGAGCCTGCGATCTTCCGAACATCCATGTAGAATGCTTCGCAGTGGCTAAATCATATCGAGATGACGGCACGGAGAGTCCGGAAGAGCGCCATACCATACGGGTGTTCGCGTCAAGGCACGGTGGCCAGGAACGCACTCGCAGCTGACCTCCTCCTCGCCCTCCCCTCGAGCCTCCCTCCTGCCGTGTATCCTCGTCCTCTCCGCCCTCTCCACCCCCCGAACCATTTGTTTTAGACCATTCACACTCCATATACATAGCGTAGACACAGGAAGACACTACGACACTGCTGCACCGAGGCCAAGTGCGCGAGGTCGGTCTCGACAGGACCCTCTCATACGCCGCAGAATAGCCCGCAGAACACATTGTACTATATCAATTCGCGGCCTCCTCCACGACCTGTACCCCCGGATGTGCTGTAAGGTAAAGATTCGTGCGATGGAGAGTAGCCTCGTCTTCCCAGAGCAGCCATCTCCGTGCATCGCAAGCAGCCACACCACGAGGCTACTCGCCGCCGCCGAAGCGCACACCAAGTCTCGCACATGCACAGGTCGAGCACACGAGATATATATTAGTCTACGTACACGACTGCTACCTCCGCGGGCGGGTCGTCCTCCGCCTGCACGACTATCTTGACCCGCCCCAGCTCACCTCGCAACATCCCGGCCTTGCTCTCGCTGAGCTTCGTCATGAAATCCAGTGCCGCCTTCCGCACCTCGTCGTCCTCGCACACCGACACCGTCTTCCATCATCCTTGTTGTCGTTCACCGCAGACGGATGTCTCTACCTCCGAGCTCGCTGCGGCCGTGTCGCTGGCGTGTCACTCAGCGCTCCCGGCACGTTCGCATGGCCGACTCCGAGCTCCTGAGCCGCGCAGGAGGTAGGATGCGCAGCGCGTCCGCGTCGACACGCGTGGTGAGTCGTCTTTGACCGCCGTTCAGTGCTTCATGTTCTGACTTGTTTCTCGCGCCTCACAGCGTCGCTGAAGTCGAGTTGTTGAAGGACGGGCGATGGGGCAAGCGGCAGCGAGAACGAACGCGCGTGAGTGAGTACTCTACGGCGTACCAAGCCAGCCTGCCCGAGTCTTGCGGGCACTCTCCGTCGACCGGCACCTCACGCGGCACAGTGAGTTCCTGCCCTGTTTCACTGAGGTCCGACGCTCCTCGCAGTGCCGGCTCTCCCGGACGCGTTCCGGTAGGCTGCGATGCGCTCCCGGGCAGTCGTGCTTGATGCTTCCAGAGACGAGTCTGGCAAGCATGTTCAAGTCAGCTCGCGCGTCCGTAACAGTCTCCAGCACGAGTCGCAGCCCCCTCCCAGCAATGCTTCCGCAGCCTGCCGACGGCGTCGAGCATCCCAGCGCAGGGAAAGAACACACGAGCAGTCGCAGACTTACCTAGGTGCGTTCTCTCTCTCGTGTCTCGCCGCGGCTTGTGTTGTGCTGACCATCTCCGTGCTCGGGTCTTCTCTGGCCGCTAGCAGCACGTCAAGGCGTCCCCAGTCCACCCAGCAGCAATAGAAGACGGGACTGCGGTGTGAGACTTACCTTACGGGCAGCGCGTACGCCGTACTCCCTCCCATATCCCGCGTTATCCAGTCCAGTACCACTAGCCTCTAAGTCTCCAGTCCGCGGTATCCGAGGCTTCCAGAGGTTTGCAGGTGGGCAAACGAGTCGTATAGCGTGTGAAGTAGTCGTATTGACGAGCTCCCAGTGTAGAATGCGCAAGTCAAGCTAGGAGACGACGAGCAGGTGGTGGCAGGAAGCAAGAGAGACGCGTGATAGGCGCCCATGCAGCGGGACGTGTTCTGTTGTCGCGGGGACGTCGTGTTCGCTCAGGCAGCGTGTTATCTTGATAGAAGAGTGTATTTGACGTGATATGTATATTACAGTACTTGAATGCATCGTCTGCTACCCAGACAACACGTCTGAAGGACCCTGTCTGCAAGCACACCATCTCCCACAGTACAGCAGCAACGTCTCACCGTAAACTACAGCCCGTGGAGTGCCCTGAGGCAGCCCATCGTCCAGGGAGATCTTGTGTGCGCTCGGAGGATAACCGCGAACACGAGGCTACGTGCCGCCGGAAGCGCACGCTGCGAGCGCATACAGAGCCGCGATGCGCGCGCACGGCAGCAGCATGATCGCGCGTGGGCGGGGGACGACTCACCTGGGTGCACTCCAAGTCTGGAAGACGCGTCTTGCGGCGGACGACGGGGGCGGGCTCGTGGAGGAGGGAGTGAAGGAGGATGCGCTGGAGGGTCTGTATGGCCTGTGAGCCGAGGTGGTCGTAGAGGGGGACGCGCTGTGCGTTTGCGGGGCGGAAGAGGAGGCGGCGGAGGAGGACGAGCGAGAAGGAGCGCATCTTCGGGCGCGCGCGTGAGCGAAGCCAGGGTTAGGGAGGCGGGGACTCACGAGCTCTGTGTCGGCAGAGGTGGCGAACTGCGCGATGGCAAGCAAGTAGAGGTCGGGGGTGTGTGTGCGAGCCTCTCGTCGACGGCCTGCTCGGCGCTGGGCTGGGTCAGCGGGGATCGATGCACGGGGGCGCGACGTACCTGTGGCGGAGAGCATTGTCGCCGAGGACGAGGTTGGACAGGATCTGGGTGATCTCTGCGGTGACCTCTGCGGGAACTGCGACGTCGGCCATGGTGGACGGGTGCAGGACAGAGAGCAGAGGGCGGGCTGATTGCCTCGCCACGTGCGCACAGGGTTAGGGTTGCCTCGTGCTATCAGCCATCGCCCTCTCCTTCGCTCTCTCTGCGGACCTCGGCACACGGCACGCAAGGCACACCATTCACGCGTGCGGTCGATGGCGGAGGGAGGTCTACCGCTCCGGTAAGTGCGCTGGTCTCCGTCCGATGCCCGCCGTCTCCCTGTTCTCTTCCCCGCTCGCTCTTCTGTCACCGTCGATATACGACCTCCTTCCCGTGTCATCTAACCTCACGCCGGACTCCTCGAACGAGCAAGCCCTCGGGTGAGTGTTCATGCACATGCATCACTGCCTTGGCTCTCGAGCTCTGTGCTACTTATTCTATCGTAACCGCCTCTTCTGCCCCTCACGCTGCATCCAGCCTGTGCATACAGGTACATCGCTCCTCATTTCATCGCTCCCTTTTTCTCACCGACACCGTGTCTCCCTTCGGTCCCTACGCATCTTTCTACTACTTCGTGCGACCACTCGCATCGACTCGCATCGCTGCATCAACTCCTCACTTCCGGTTGATTCTCCCGGACGTCCTCGCTGCCCTCGTAGACTCCTCTGACACCGTGCAGCTGCCCATTCACGGCGCGAAACCCCGACCACTCATGCTGCCGGTACTGTCTGCGCGCCCTCGACTCTTGCTGGCCGTATTCCTTTGTCCCGCAGCCCTCGCCCAACCGGTCGCTGTGCCGCTCTTCGATCACTCAATCTGCTCGCTCATTTTACTCCCAGGCACACGCTGTCTGCGCGCGTACACCGCCGCCGTGTCCCCGTCCTTCTCTCCGCCATCTCAGTCGGCCTCCAATGTTGCGACACATACCACCCAGCCTCCTGTCCGTTCTCTATGAATCTCGGCTCGCACGGATCTACGACTGCTCAAACACGCACGACACGTGTTCAGCTGGTGGAGGTGGCAGGAGAGCGCGACAGGCTTACGGCTCAGGTAAGTGCACTGATCTCCGTCTGTCTGCGTCGCCCCAGCGTGCTCCGTCTTGCTGTGCTTCCTCCGCTCCGTCTCTGTCACCTTCTTCCCCTTCCCTCGTGATATCCTCTCCCGCCTCCTCTCGCCGTATCTCACTCGCTTGCAGGTATGACACGCTGCTGCTGTGATTCGTATAGTCCGCAAGGCTTGCACCCTTCTCCTCCGTGCTGCCTGCCTCCGACTCACACTCGATCACGCGGGTCGTACCGCGCAAGCAATTCCCCGTCAACGTCCGCCATCTCCCCCGCGCTCTCCTCCGCCGCCATCTTAATAAGTACGACGTTCTGCACTCTCCATGCTCGTCGTATTCGTCCGCCGCAGTGTATCTCCCATTGAACAACACCATGCCACTGTACGCCTGCGTTCTTTTTGAATTCCTTTCCCGCTCCTCTCCTCGCCAGTAGGTCCGCCTGCCTCGTTCTCTAAACTCCTCAACTTACCACGACCCTGTCTTTGCTGTTCGCTGTCAGAAGGGATGTACGCAACGTTCAAGTACTTGTAAGTGTCTAGTCCCTCGCGCCTTGAGCTTCACTCCGCAGCTCGTGTGTCTCGCCATCCACCCTGCATGTGTTACTCCGTACGTTCACGTTGTTCTTCACTACCTTCCCGCCGTCGTCCACCTCGCCGCAACCCTCCGTATCGCTCCCTTCCGCCTCGCATCCCAGCGCACTCCCTGCCTGCCTACACGTACAGACGTCCGCCCACGGCACACGGATCCGTCTCCCGCCAGTCTCGTAGCAGCGACTCCGAGCTCAAGCCGCCCTCGAACCGCGCCCGTCTCCTCCTCTTCTCCTGCAGCCTCGCTCGCCGTAGTACGTGTTTACATATGTGCTATGATCTACCCGCTCAGCGCATTGTGCGCCCCTCTCACCCCTCGCGCTCACGCCGGCCTTTGTGCGCACAGATGTGTACTACGTAGCAAACCATAAGTTCTACTTAGCCCTCAGGTCGCGCAAGCACACCGCAAGGACAACGTGCGTCCACCCGAGTCCCACACGCGCACCATACAACCACGCCACACGCTCTCGCTGCTACAAGCCTTGGTCAGCGCGTCGCACCGCACAGAAACGGGAGCCGCGAGGGAAGAGCAGGTGTGTACCCAGACACGGACCATTGCGCCCGTCCCACGACCTCCCTCGCTGTACGGTCCTGCATTAGCTATCGAAGTACGGGCGAAGTACGCACCCGCACACAGCGCCCCCGCGGTGTTGTCAGTCGCTGTTTCGAACGCATAGCGGTGAGCATGGAGTCCGGGGCGCACAGAGAGGACGCACGATGCGTACCTGCGTACTCTGCCTTCTGGCTCTGCGCAGCGTGCCGGGCTGCGTCCGATATACGAGGCGACGCGAAGGCGTCTAGGTCAGCGCGTCGCACCGATGCACGAGCACCGAGGGATGAGCAGATGCGTACCCCGGCGGGACACGGAGAATTGTGCCCGTTCAATCAAGCGGTACGGTCCACGTCAGCCTGTCGCACAGACCCATCAAGCGAAGGATGAGCGACGTACCCGCACGCGGCATCCTCCACGCTGTTCTCAGTCGCTGCTGAGCAGTCAGCATGAAGTCCGCAACGCACACAGAAGGCGAAGAAGCATACCTGCATCCTCCGACTTCGAGCCCCGTCTCCGGCTTCAAGCCGCGTACCGGGCTGCGCCGGACACAGTCGTGAACAAGGTGAATACAGACCGGACTTGATAAGGGTACGTACCATGACACCTGCGCGCTGCGGCGCCCAACAACGGTCTGACGGCGACAGCGACAGCGGCGGGCACGAGCTCGTTCATGGCGGCGACGAGGAGGAGTGCTACGCGGAGACTGGGGACGGGATGGGAGACGAGCGGAGAGGTCAGAGGTCAGACGTACGCCCATCTGGCCCTACCCCGCGCGTCCTGCAGCCGCACCCTCGACTCTCCGCACGGACACGGTGTGCGGACGGCGGACACTGCCGCTTCAGTTCGGGAGGCCGTGCTCGGTCGACAGGACGCACGGGAGGACGACCCCGGCTGCACACGCTACGTCAGCACCTCGAAGAAACGCGATGAACAGAGTACGTACCGGCAAGCCGAGAGCGAACGGGCACGGCTGGTCTCAGTCGCTGCGGCCTGTCCTGAACACATAGCGGTGAGCGTGAGGACGCGGAGAGTGCAGAAGCAGCGGGGGAGCGTACCAGCAGGCTCGGAGCTGCATGTGTATTGCGTACTGCACCACTCTGCTCAGAAGTGAGCTGAAATGGCACGGTTATCGGACGAGGTTGGACAGATACGTACCTGCACGCGCCGCGACGGCAACGGACCGCGGTCCCATGGCTGAGCACCATCGACACCAGCAGCTCTCTGGGACGATGTCGAGGAGGGCGGCGATGCCGAGGAGAGCTAT
This sequence comes from Sanghuangporus lonicericola, assembly GCA_016618145.1. Taxonomy (NCBI): domain Eukaryota; kingdom Fungi; phylum Basidiomycota; class Agaricomycetes; order Hymenochaetales; family Hymenochaetaceae; genus Sanghuangporus; species Sanghuangporus lonicericola. Next base: position 13,208 of record WJSG01022661.1, read on the forward strand.
GGGGAGCACCGTCACGTCAGCACGGCATCGGGACGGGGACGTGGAAAGGAGGACAGATGGGCGACGAGCGTCGAACTCGGAGGTACGCTCGTCCTTGTCGCTCTTGCTCCACAGCGTACTGACGTTCGCGCTGTCCCGCAGCGTCGTCGTCCGACCTACAATGCGTCAGTAGAGTGACTGGAGGTTGAACGGCAGGACGAAGACGTACCATACGGTGGGAGAGGAGAACGGTGAACTTGGGAGAGAAGAGGAGAGGAGCGGAGGGACGAGGAGGGACAGCACAATGAGGGCGAAAGGTGGGTGCGTGTCCGTCTCCCGCATCTGTCTCTGGCATATGTGCCAGCGGGTGCGGGTGCGGCACTGTCCGGCGGACATGGCGCTCGGTTCGCGGTTTGACGTGAGGAATGCAGCCGCTGCGCTGGCCGGCTTCGATGTGAGTCCCGAACCTGCGAATGCCCAAATTCTCATGCTGACGTCGATGTAAGTATGCACCGTGAACCTCGAACCATCGAACACAGGTATGCCCGTCGGAAACACGGTACGTGCATACTGCACCCTCGAGGCGGCTACCAGGGGATGGCGGGATGGAGAGAGCTCGAAGTGGCGACCTGGGAGTCCGGGTGACTCGGAAGAATGGCGGCACTGCTGGGACCTCGGGAGCGGACACGGCGGACTGTCGGGGTGAAGTCCATGCATAGATACATTTACGATCGGTTCACCTGTAGCTGAGGCTTGGTTGCACACCAAGTATGATGTTAATCCTTTTGCGGCTTGCTACAACTTCGAGCGCGTCGCGCTGTGCGTGCTTCAAGCTTAGCTATTTCCTGCGTGTTTTTGTCGACTCGAACTCGGTCATCTCTTGTAGAGGATGATAAGCATACCTCGGGAAGCTGCTATCGCAGCCAGGTACCACGACGTTTGCATACTCATTTACGTGTCATGGGAAGCTTGTCTGATGTCGTCACGTCAGGAAAACCTCCCCCTGCCATTTAGTACTAAATGGCGCTATATGGCTCAAATGAGCGGACGGCCTTACGAATTCTCACTAAATATCCACCATTCACTTCTACTGCATGTTCATTATGGTACATCGCGGATACAGTTGTACTACTGATCAAATAGTGCAGTGACAATTGACAGAGGCTCGCGCAAATCAGTCAACGCATAGCTGGAATACATATATATTGAGCTAATCATAATCTAAACTACACTGAGATCATGTACATGTGCAGATCGCTGAAGGGGTTAAGCCAGAAGTGCTCGCACGAATCAAGAACGGTACTGCTGGTCCATTCGCGGGGAATATTACCGTTCTGTGCAGCAATCAGATGACAGCTGCGGCGGAACTTCTTGACCTCCACGACACTCGCCAGGACTTCATTGTTGTTGCCACGGCACCGCGTGACCTTGTACATGTCATGAATGCGGTCGGGATCTGTGAACGCTGTGAACCACTCGACATAAGCGAGGTGACCGGGAGCGACGACGTCGGGGAGAAGCTGCTGACAGGCCTTTTTTGGCAGCTTGAATATCAGGCGTATGCGGCCGACGCGATAACCTGAACGTACATATGTCAGAAAAGCAAGCCGCCGCAAAGGATCTGTGAGCGTACCTTGCAGGCCAACTGCACCACCGGTACCCTCGTTCACGAGGACCGTATCGAAGCGGGCAGGAACCCGTTTATTCCGGCGATCACGTCGTGCAGGGCGTGCATGGACAGCATCCCGTGTACTCTCCATGATGCCGAGACCTTGAGCGTCGTCCAGAAGAAACTTCGCCCGGTGATAGACGGGCACTTTGGAGAAGTCGTAGCTGATGCGCAGCGACTCTCGTTCGATCTCGGGAGGGGTTAGGGATGGATCGCGATAAGAGACCACGAAGCGGGCCAATGCATCGCGGATGTACGTAGCTCCATAGCGACTCACGGCGTGGTCAAAGCGGAGAGCTTTCACCGTTGCCCACTTCGTCATCTTGATGCGCGTGAGAGTCTTCGGTAAGCGTGAGGTACCAGGTACGGGGCCCGAAGGTGCAGCTACGGGCTGGCGAGAAAGGGAGCCCGATGCGTGCGACGTATGTGCAGGATGTTGCGTACTGGCTTCCTGATTGGCAAGCCGCTCGAGCCGCCACTGAACGTACGCCTCATGCCGAAGGATCTTCTCGCGGCGGTCCAGCCACACTGTCATCTGTGGGAATTCATCACGGTGATTCGTCGAACGGTACGCGTCCTTCGCGAAGTCGATGTGCAGCCGCTCCGTGTACTGACTGTCGTAGTTGTCGGTAGTCCCAAAGAATTTGATGGACTGCAGGTAATGGTCGAGGGAGTGGAGCTTCGGAAGCTTCCAGTTGGTGCGTATGCCAAGGTCGACAAAAATGGCCTTATTTGCATGGAAGCGCTTGAGGGCATCGTCAAGCAGGGAGAGCGTGTCGGAAGTATGGGCGGGATAGCGTGCCAAGTAGACAAAGTCAAGAAGCGCGCGCACAGCACGGATGAGTCGCGTAGGAGAGAGCCCGTCGCGCAGCGGCACACCGACGACAAGGCCGAGGAGGAACCGGCAGATGTCGGCATGTGCCTTGCCTGGGACCCTCTGCAGGTTCGTCACGCCCTGGAGGAATAGGCGGATGTGATGGTTTGGAGGTATGCGTCGACAACGCGCGTCGAGCTCTTCAGCGCCGTAGGCGGCCTTGAGCCAGGCAAGGACGTGTTTGACCATCCCTTGGTAGAGATGATGTAGTATATCGGGAGTAATGGATAGAAATATGTCGACATATGGCAAATCGACCCAGAACGGGTGACGCACAGGTTTGATGCCGACCTCCCGACATGCCTTTGAAAAGGCTGTAGCCGAGTTCTCGGCCTCTCCCAGCGCCCTCAAAACCCTTGTCCGGTCACGCAGTTTTCGTCGAGTGTTTGTGCTGCTGCCGACGTCGTCTCGAGGGATGTCGCACTTGGGACAAGTGCCGTTCTTGCAACAAGTGACAAGCAGTTGCTCCGGATAATCGCCGATGTAGACAGCAAAGATTGGGTGTCCACGACGGGTGACACCGTCGCCGCTGACTATCGAGACTCCGTTGATACCAGCGTCGACAAGAGGCCTAAGGATCATCGACATACACTTGTGGAAGAGGTTCGCGAGTACACGACGTCGTGCAGCCTTGTTCGTGATGTGTTCCAGACGGGATGATGGGAGGTACGCAAGTAGGATCTGTCCTCGCCGACCGGGCTTGCGACGGACATCCTTGGGGAGGTTGCCAATCGTCAAGTAGACGGGATAGGCTGTCTTGTTCCCAAAGAGGGTCAGCTGAGTTTTGTCGGATGAGACGATGATGGGTATGATCGTGCCTCCGGGCTTCTCCTCGTCGAGCTTCGCCTATAAGAGTACCACGTCAGTAGACAGCAGAAGTACGAATGAACAGGTCACTGACCTGCGTCTTCCACCACCACTTGCCAGTATGCATGTCAAAGTAGACGCGAACGGTTTTATCCGGGTCTGCGTAGTGACGTTCCGGAACAAACACGAGAATCCCAGCAAAGTCCGGGTCACCGTACAACGCACGCACGCACGCGATGACATCGCGGTAGAACACCTCGAAGGACTCGCCGCCGACGATGATTTCGCGGCGAATGAAGCGTGGGCGACCAGAGGAGAGCTTGTTATCAATGATATTGTTGAGCTCTTGCGAATTCTTGAAGGAGAGCCCCAGCAGCGCGACAAGCTAGATGCGACGACTAGATGAGCTTGCTTCAAGATGCAATAGCGGCTGAAAACATACCTCTTGGATCTGCAGGAGCTCTGAGACCGCCGTTGATCCTGGGCCACGCATCTTCGCCCATTTTGCGACCTCGTAGTCGATGCGCGAGCTGAACGGGGCGTACGGGTTATCGCCTGCGGGATCCACAGCGGACTGGTACCGCTCGTAAGCGGACGACTCTTGCTGCTCGCTGGTGGCTTGTCCGGCAAGCGGGTTAGGGAAACGGTCGACGTAGGTGTTGACCCGGATCTGCTCGTGTGCCCGCTGTCGCGTGAAGGCGTTGCCGTAGACCTCCTCCGGCAGATCTTCTTCATCCTCAACAGTGACCGACCTCGGCCCTCCAAGCGGTGGTTCCAAGGGCGGTTCCCATCCTGCCTCATCTTCATAGTTGTCGGCATCCTCCTCTTCTTCATCTTCGACCTCATGTCGGTCGTCCTCGCCGTCCTCGCCGTCTTCTCCTGCTCCCTCCAGGTCTCCCTCATCCCCGGCGTCCGCGTCATTCCCCTGATACTCATCGAAGTCGTCCCAATCGGCTGCATTGTAGTCTCCATAGAAGTCGCCTCCGAAGGGTTGGGGTGGTAGATCTAGATCGTCATCGTGGTTTATCGCAGGAAGAGGAGGTGGTGAAGGAGAGCGCGACGACGACGAGAGCGTAGAAGGCGTGCCAGGGCCTTTTCCAGAATCACTGGATGTTGGAGACTGCGACGACTCGTAACCTTCGGCCTCGAGTCGCTCTTGATAAGCGATGCAGGCCGGTCTCTGCGTCTGCTCGAGGTGGTGTATGATCCCCGTCGTCGTATAATAGAGCTTGCATCCGTCGCACTGTCGTGTAGCGCGGTCGGTGGGGACACGAGACATTGTCAAAAGGTGCAGAGCGAGGAGGTAAGTAGAGCAGGTGGCTGCAGATGCGAAGAGCAGAGAGTGATGGCTGGGCCAAGATCGCATCTGGCCGGTCGTCGGAGTAAGTCACGCATGGATCGGCACATGTCGGAGTTGCACGCACCTCATCCTCCCACCACCACCACTGCTGTCGGTGTCGCCGTTCATTCCCATCCTCCCATACGCTCACTCGTGCATTCTCATACTTAATTCACATCGTCATTCGTTAGAGACTACTGACATCTAGTACTTAATCACTCACTTTCCCCATGGCAAAGCACCGGCGCGTCGCCAGCTCATCGCCTGAGCCCGAGGAGCAGGTGCCGGTGCCGGTGACGAAGCAGACTCAGGCAGGGAGAGGAGGTATAGCCTCTCATAGCCTCTGCCTCACCATTGTATCCGAGACTGACTCTTCCGTCTGTCCTCAGCACCGCGCAAAGCTAAGGAGAAGGCAGAGGAGGGTTAGTACGCGTCTTGACGGTAGCATACTACAGTCTCACTCACTATTTACGCAGCATGGCAGCCCCTAGTGCCAGTCCAGCGCAAGGCGAAGGTGGACAAGAAAGAGGCGAAGACTGCTGCTAAAGACAAGAAGCGTAAGTGATATTGTCCTCGCCAAGCTGATGCTTGCTTACCGTCAAAATCAGACAAGACGTCCTTGTCCTCAGGACGCGCAAGATTGTCGAACGCTGAGCGCTACGCTGCGCCAGAAATTGACCTCAACACGTCTGACGATGACGCTGGTGAAGGAGCGCATGCACCGGCCTCGAAGAAGGCTCCTGCGCCGAAAGTTGCATCTAAGGTGAGTCTATGTTGTGCCTACGTCAGCTCAGCATCGTATGCTCACCGTGATTATACTCCAGCCAGAATCTGCGGCACCCAAAACTTCCGGGTCAAGCAAGTCCGCCAAGAAGAACAGCCAGGAGGCTGGCTCAGCCTCAGAGACTGCATCGGAGGACGACGACGATGCAGAGGAGCATGAGATTAATAACGAGGAGGACGCGGAGGAGTCGTCGGAAGAGAGCGGCTTGGAGGTTCTTGAAGGCAAGCCAGGTGCGCTACAGGCGCTCTTCGACAAGGAGGTAAGTGCCCTCCGACGTGTTTGATGGTATTGTGTTTTCCTGAACTGCGACGCGCGTGCACAGGAGGTTACATGGGTTGACGAGGAGAGCCGCGAGCGTGACACAGACAGCGTGAATTGTCACCCTGTGACAGCGTCTGCGAACAGTCGCAAGATCGCGTCTCCTTGCTCTGCCTCTGCCTCTCCTCTTCCAGCACACAACCTCGACGACTCGCGTACACCCTCTCCAACCGCCCGCTCGCCCAAATACGTGGACTTCGGCAAGTCTGGGACGAACAAGAAGCGTCAGCAGAAGGACCTATCAAGTGACGAGGACAACGAGAAGGATACGGTGAGTTTGTTTCATAGGCTCTGTCTATCGCGTGTATCCTGCTCATAGTATTACTGTCTCCCCAGCCTCGTCCCCCATCCAAAAAGGTGAAGGCCAGTGGTGGTGCCTCGAGCGGGAAGAAGCCAAGAGACGAGACGCCTGCAAGCCAGCCTACCCGAAGCACGCCAGATAGCAAAGACAAGAAGGCCGTCCGTACGATTGAAATCAAGGCCAAGACGAGTGAAGCGAAGGGCGACAGGCGCAAGCAGTTTGGCGTGTCGAAGGGGGATAAGAAGGACACAGGTGAGCATGCACTCTTCATTGAGTTCAACGTCGCATGGTCGATCATTGGCTTCCCAGCAAACACTCCGGGGGTCCACAAACGCAAGCGATCGAAGGCAGATGAGGTACGTATTGATCTAACCTGACATGCGCTGCTGGCAACTCCCGCCCTGTAGACAATCAAGTGGAAAGACGGGTCTGATATGGACGAGAGCGCTGACTCGGGTCGTCCGGCAAAGCGCCACGTCAAGTCCAAGGTACGTTGACTTCTCGTGACGATCATCTACTCTCCTCTCAATATCTGTCCTCACACCCAAGCTCGATTCCGAGAGCGAGTCGTCATCTGAGAGCTCGGACTCCTCGGACAGCGACTCGGACCTCGACTCTGACCACGACAGCGATGGCATCGACCTCGTGCTTCCACGTCGCAGCGGCAAGCGCATGAAACTGAAGAAGCAACGCCCACGCGTAAAGGAAGTCGCTAAACTTTCGATCAGCTACATCCTGCGCGACATCTGCATCGTCAATGCCTTCCCTGATGGACCCGAGAAATCTTCCGACTTCGCGCGACGCGCACTCAGGCAGGCTGCCAAGGACCGCGGTGAACAGGAGATGGCACGTCGCCTGAAGGTGGATAAGCCTTACTGGAAGAAGCTCACGTCCATTGTGCGTCTATTGACCTTTGTCTGATACGTTGTACTGACGACACTCTCAGCCGACGCAGCGCATCCCGAACTTTCGGGGCAAGGTCAAGAAGGCAACGGACTCCGTCCCCGGGAATGTTTTCAACGTGCAACAAGGCGATGCCGAGCATGTACAGTGGCTCCAAGAGGGGCTACGGTATATGTATCCTCACGACTACGCGGTAGGACATTCTCTGCTTCACATACACGGCTTGCTGACCTCCCGTAGACCAAGACGATTACGAGCACGGCACCCTACGACAGTCCGATGTTCGCCAACGTTTTGCGCACCGTGTTCTTCGCCAAACCCCGCAGCTACGGGTACACGCTCGTCAAGCACTTCGAGTCGTCCGATCTCGAGCACCCTGACCAAAAGGAGATCCCAGCCGCCATGCTGGCGCTGGTTTCAACTGCGGTATGTACCTCCAGTGTCGTACCGCGGTCTGGCAGTGATTATTGTTTTGCAGATCTACGCCTCGCTCGAGGACTATCGCAAGTCTCGGTATAGTGTCGGAGACTTCAAGGCGGACCTGTTCCTCGACGCATACAAGCAGAACATCACTGAGCTCTCCAACCTGAAGAACGCCAAGCCGCGCAAGTATCACAACCTCATGCATGGGCTCTATCTCAAGGCCTGGTGCGTTCACACTTGCCATCTCATCGCTTTACTTACTAATTGATATGCTGATTAGCTCCGGGTCCGCTACCGCTTCGCATAAGCCGGCCGTCTCGTTCCTCAACCTCAAGGACATGCCTGACGAATAGTCACAGCACGCCACTCCTGCGGTGATTTGCCCTTTCGACACGTCGCTCATGTTAGATACGTACATACACTGGCGCTGATGCTCCTCAATACCTCTCTCTTCCTCGTTCTGCTCCACTCACCATATCCTACTCCCAGACGTAATGTTTGCCTGCTTATGACACCCTCTCGCTCTTGGACTCAACATATATAGTATGCCATCTCGTTCACGTCTCGACACACATATTGCCCTCTCGCTCCTTGACCCTCTCGCTATGCTCTATCTAATGTGCTCGATACCCCGCATACACGACAGCATTCCATAGAACTATCATAGATACGTCAATAATTATTGGTTGCTAACATCTGTCAATGTGTGCCATTTGGACGACAATCCAAGCAGAGACTTGCGCTTGTAAGCTGCTTTATTGACGCAAAGAAGTGATATTACACGGACTAATATACGCCGATAGTAATACTGTAGTACCATTGTTACAGGGGACCTAGCCGATTATTACTACTACGCTAGTCATCGAAGATTATCCCTATTCTAACTGATTAGAGCCATTTAGTACTAAATGTCAGGGGGAGGTTTTCCTGACGTCAGATGGTTCTGAGCATACTTCAGGTATCTGTGGGCAGCTCGGCCGAGCTGGCCGTTCCAAGGATTCTGCATGACACAAGAGAACGACCGGCATCGCAGGAACCGAGCAGATTGACGTAGAAGCGTGCTAGAGATATTCCAGTTGCTGGATATCTGACTTCCTACTGACCTATCTGGGATACCGTGACTCGTTTGAAGGGTGTGGTGGTAGGCAGACTCGGACTCGGACTGGAGTTGCGCAGTATCAATAACATTCATGTCTCAGTGTGCCCGCCTAGATCGTCTGTTTACTACATGTGTGTCTACTTCGAACGGCGCACGGCCATCCTCAACCTCTGTCTATGCTGGTGCTGTGAGTCTGCATGAGAATCGAATAATTGAGGAATGTTCCCGGCAAAACGGGGCTCTCCGTGCTCGACGGGTGAACCTGCAAGCAATCAAGGAACAGAGCAGACCATTAGACACTTACCTGAACGCGGGGAAGCATAGGAACTGCGCCCTGATGCGCGCATGCGGACTAAAAAGGCAGCGTGCGGACGAGACGGCTGGTCGGGAGAGTATCTTCATACAAAACCTTCGACCGTTCAATTGGCGGTTGCTGAAAGCATATGATGCCCTCGGAGAAAGGGAGGATTTGCACACGAGCGAGCTGGCCGGTGGAAGACATTCGTGTACGCAGTAGGTTAGCTTCATGCGTGTAACTCGTCCGAAATGTTCGTCAGACACTCACTTCTTGCGGCAGTGCCACCCGTCGTGTGGGAGACTGCCTTCTCGGGTGCTCGGACAACGGCGGATCCACTGGCAAAAGAAGAGGTCTTGCTCCCAGCATGAACGCACCCGAGAACGGGTTCTCACCATGCCATGCGTCGTGGAGGACCATTAAGCACACGAAGCACTGCTTGCAATGACATGCGGCCCAGCATGCAGGGAATGGCACCTCCGGGACTTGAATTCAGAGAGACCGAGAACTGGAACAGATCTGGCGTCAGACCCAGCTTGACACCTGCGGGAGTACATACAAGCTCAGAGGTGTCTCCCGAAGACTAGACCTTGTAGGACGGAGCGGTTGGCCAACGGCAAGGAGTCATGCATACTGCATACCTTAGTGTCAAATCACTATTGGTTCGAGAGCCAGCATACATACATGTACAATAGTCCGCGCGTTCGTTTCAAACATAGGAGCAAGCGGCGAGAGGTCCCGAGCTGTACAGTGAGCTCCGTGGCGCAGATCTTCACCGGGAGAGGCGATCGGGCATCTAGAAAGCAAGAGACTGTCATCTCTCGGACTATTCCGCCGGCGGAAAGCCTCTCCGCAATCAGTCCAAATGCATTAGTATCAGCTACTACAAATTATTTGGAACCCTTAGTTAAGGCGGTTAGTCAATCATTTGGGCCCTTAGTACACGGGCCCATTTTCGATATTTGGCTGGCGAATATCCGTGTGCCTCCTCCTCGTCGTCGCCGTCGACGGGGGCACACCCAACTATCTGTCGAATTATTCACTCTGGTCGTCGTCGTTGGCGCCTCGAGCCCTCCCCGCGCCGCGCGCCTATGCCTCGCCCACGCCCCACATACCCTCCTCGCCGCTTCCCGCCGGCCGCCGGCGCTACCCAGAGCGGGGGTCCGCCCACTGTCCCGAGGCCCGTCCTCATCGCTCCAAATATTTCGCCCCCTCCCAAATACTCGCAGGCGCAGTCCCTCCTCCCCTCTCTGCTCGCCGGCGTCTCCACCGCCCGCGTCGCGTCGCACCACGTCTATATACTCCAGCGCCCATCAGCGCGTCGCACCGCACTCTGCGATCGCCGGCGCCCATCTACCCCCGCGCCCACCCCGCCGACGTCGCACCGCACACCCCGCTCGCTGGCGCCTAACACCTTCGCCCGCCCTTTCTCCTCGCACCATCAACTTGTGTGCGCGCCCTTCATTCTCGCACACCCCCTGGGCTCGCCCCGCGGCTCTCTAGTGCACCCTCCATACATCCACTCCGCAACGCATCCCCCTCGCTGGTGCCTAACTCATCTGCACGCCCTTCCCGCTCGCCCAGTACTCACTCCTGTCCTCCGCCCCAGGAGATGTCGAAGGTCATGGCCGCGCGCCACGCTCCCGCCCCTCCCATGTTCCCCCATGTCGCACTCTGCAACGCACTCCCCTCGCTGGTGCCTATCTCGTCGGCACGCCAGGTCACCATCACGGATTCAGTATGATCGCACCCGCCCAAACTGAGATATGAACCTCTTTGGCTGAGTTGGTACAGCCTTCTGTCAATTTGAAGGCTGCAGGTTCGATTCCTGCCCATGCCATTACCTCCTCGGGACAGTATTTTTTACCATGCCACCCTGTGCCACCGACACCGTCTACCTCGACCACTGCCATACCCGCCGTCTCTCCCCTGCGCTCCAATCGCCCTTCGTCAGACTAAGTATTCTCGCCACAGCTACGCCGTCGCATACATTCGTTGCTCACTCCCTCGCTCAATCATGTATTGTTAACCTCCTCGGTCCCCGTCAGGATTTACCTGGCTGCATTCATTCGCGTGATAATGCAAATCACCCAGACACACGATGTTTTATTGACTATGGCTGCTCTACAACCTCCGCAGTCTTCATTTGCTTTCCGCGCCCCTTAGCCTTTGGAGCAACTACCTGGATGTTCCCAGTGGGCACGTCACCGTCGCCGTCCGTGCGCGCCCGCTTGACGCTCTCGCCTTCCACGGCCTGCCCTCCTACTTCTTGTTTGCGCTTGCGCTGAGTCGATGCGGACGATGGCACATTGGCGGCGCACTCTGGAGCCAAGGCCTTGAGCGCCATGCTCGCCACACGACCGCTCCTTCGCCCACCCCCCACCTTCGCCATGACCGGTGCGTCGGCAGGGGCAACGTTCTCCTTGCCCCCGGTGGACGCGGTTTCATGCGATCGCTCAGTCACATCCGTCATGGACATGATCGCTGCCGCCTCTTGCACGCTGCCGTCAATGGGGGACGCATCCGCCGCCGACCCACCTGAGATAAGCCCCTCCCCTCCTGCCGGAGGAGCCACTTGGTCGACGTCCATGGAGGCCCCCCCCCTTTCCCCCAGTCGGCCCTCGCCCCCACGTCCAGCAGCTGCAGCTCCTCTCCCTCGTCCTCGACCGCGACCTCGCCNCTCTCCCTCGTCCTCGACCGCGACCTCGCCCCCGCCCTCCACCCGCCTTCTTCGGCAGCTCGTCGCTCCCCTTTTCTCCAGCTTCGCCCTCGCCGCCACGTGACCCGCCTGCACCTCCTCGCCCTCCCCGTCCTCGTCCTCGACCGCGCCCTTTCCCCCGTCCTCTAGCGGCCGTCTTCGCCTTCCCGTTTGCCTTCTCCGGCACCCCACCCTCTTGCCCCCCATCTACTCTCGAATCTCGGGCAGCCGCCAACTGTTCTTCCGGGGCGTCGGGGAGAGGCAACACAACACGTGCGGTATCGGAGGTCCTCAATGCACCCTCGCCCATATCTCCTCTCGCAAGCTCGAACCTGGGCACGTCCTTACCGCTCGTCACCTCACCGCCGCTCGGCGCCTCCTCAATAGGCAGCTCAGTCACTTCCTCGATAGGCAGGCCAGTGAAGACGGCGTCCGGGCTGCTCGGTGGCATCGAGCTGTCCTCGATCTCGTCAATCTCGCGAAGATGACCGGTCACCGGCGACGGCATCCCGATGGGCGACGTGGCTCGGAATGGCGAGGATCGGATGTGAGGGACGCTCGTCCTCAGCGGCACGGGCGTGCTCGACGGCATCTCCATCGGCGACGTGCCTCGGGGTGGCGAGGATGGGATGTCAGGGACGCTCGTCCTCAGCGGCAGGGGCGTGCTGGCGGGGGTCGTGTTCGACTGCCGTTTCTCTTTGCGGGGCGTCGCTAGCACAGTGAGTCGTTCTCCCGGCATGGCCGCCCTACCCCCCAGGTACTTCATGGGGCAACCCTCCTCTTGTGCGCCCCATAGCCTCGTGTAGAGGTTGATGATAGAGCCATATGCCCTTTTCGCCTCCCACTCAAAAGCGAATGCATCAACCCACTCTGCTCCTACGTACTGTGCTGGTGATCAGACCAGCGCGTCCAGATCGAGGTCTTTCCCCTCCGGCATTTGGAAGCCTGCAACTCAGCACATCAGAGAGCGCCCCAACCCATGGGATATCACTCACGCCATGACTCCTTCAAATATCCTTTCAATAGGGAGATTGACTCGTCTATGCTGGCGCTCCCGTCGAACTCAGGCAGCGCGGGCTGCCCCTGTTTGTCGCAGGTCGCACCCTGGCTCAGGATAGGATTGTCAGCTATAACCTTTCAGTCAGTATCCCCAGTGGACTGTGCGGCATCGGGGTACTCACGGATGACGGACTCAAACCAGCGCTTCAAACGCTCTCCTTCCCCCGGCGGGGGCCCCCCCTCGAAGTGACAGAACGAGATTCCCTTGCCATCTTTCGTGATAGAGAATCTGTATACGTGTCAGCTTGGAGCAGATCAGCATAGGCACAACATTCCCGCACTCTTTGATATCCAAATGGTTGACGTTGTCTTTCGTACCCATTGCAACATGGAACGCTCCCATGCCAATTTGGAGTGGCCCTAGACCGACGACACCGGCTAACATGCTCATCAGCAGCGCGGTGAATCCGCCCTGGTTGCTGCCGTGGAAGTTTCAATGCAAGGTCACAGGAATGCGCTCATGCCACGTACATGAAACACTGGTCCACAGGCAGCTTGCTCGCCTCCGCCGCCCTTCTAGCCCAATCGGCCTGATCATCTTCCGACAATTTCTCAAACTCTGCTTTAGCCACCTGGGCTTTCTGGCCGATCGTCGGTGTCCCCGGCAGCGCCGCCATAGCCTTCTGCAGGTCTGGGTCCTTGCTGATCTCCCACCAGTGCTTCCACGTCGTCTTCGCCCTCCCTTTGAGCATCTTGATGAACGGGTTGTTGCTCACCGCCCCTGGAATCACATTGTCTTCTTCCTTCTCCTCCCCTGTGTCCTCGTCGTCTTCGTGATCATCCTCATCTTTTTTGGTTGCGTCGTCCGTGTGCACAATGTCGGTACACGTCCGGTTACGTGCGTTGTTGTACCAGTTCTTCACCGCCTGATATGTCACCGTGAGTAGACGTCATCGTGAGCGCCCCGTCGCGTATGTCACCTTGCGAATGTCCTCCGCAGAGTACTTGCTCAGCTGCCTTGGGCCGAACGTGGTCACGATTTCCTCCTGCTTCTTCTTGATCCAGTCCCTCTTCTCCTTCTGCTTACGCTGGGCCAGATATACCTGGTATGTTGGCAACCCTTGTCGCAGGCAGTCTATCACCGCTGGGTGAGCGGATAGCCGTACCGACTTGTAAGGGCGTGTGTCGCCCTTCATGTGGTGCGCGACATCAGCCATGTATGTCACCACCAACCCAGCAGCGCACTCACATTGGGTACACTTGCACCCGCTGACACGGTCGTTGGGTCGGTCGCCGGATTATGTGACTCAGTCACCTCCGCCATGGTCCCGTTCGGTACGGTGGATGTCAGGATTGGCGACCTGCACAGTTCACCTCCCCACGGTCCTGGTTTCCTCAGCTCGAGATTAGGCAGGGACGCCCGCAGCAAGGGGGGGGGGGTGTGAGCGGGCGGCGGGGCGGGGGCGGAGGCAGAGAAAAAACACTAGGCGCCGGTTGCCGAGCTGAGGTGGGGTGGGCCCATCCACACTTGACGGCCTGAGGGGAGTGTATGCGCTCAACACGCCGCAGCGGTAACAAGGCCCTCTGTGTACTGTACTCATTTTCCTCAACGTGATCGCGACCGTCATGACATTATATGTGAAAGTCCATGTTCGGCACCTCTTCGAATGCTATCAACCACCCTGTGACCTCTTCTTTCATGTCGCTCGCCGGTTGTTGTACCAATGCCTCATGGCCTGCGTGGTCGTCAGTTCAACCTTATTTTAGAGCGGCCCTACGTCTCTTACTGTATAGATCTCCTCCGCATTGTAACCTCTCAACTCAGCATGCTTGAACTTCCGGTAAGTCTCCTGGGCTTCCCTCTGCAGCCACTGTTTCTGCACGTCGTAGCCACGGCCCGCCACGTCTGCCTGATAGGTGGCAAGTCGTTCCAGTAGGCAGGCCCGCACCCTTTCGTGTTCGGACAGCCGCACAGGCGGCTGGCGTGCCCGGGCTGTATCGGTGCGTTTGTGGGTCTACATTCTCCAGTGAACACCAGCGGGGAGTCTATGTCTCCGATGGAGGCACCCACCTTCCCCTTCTTCGCGATCTCGTTTGCGCCGTCCTTCTCATTCTCCGCGTTCGCAATATGGTTCATGTCCACACCTTAGTTTGTATCCAATGGCCCAGTGGTAGTCGGGCACGTGAGTTCAGTGGGGTGGTCGAGGTACAGAGGGGACGCGCTTGTAATATGTACGGCGCCTCACTTGAATGCTCGGGGGGCGCCCCCACCTCCGTAACTTCGATGCTGGGGG
>WJSG01022670.1:0-13204 GCA_016618145.1 Sanghuangporus lonicericola
AGCCGGACCGGTGAGGCGGACAGGGAAGCGCGGGAGGATGGGGACCCCGTCGACCGACACGTCGCTGCGGACGGCCAGATAGAGCGCGGCAACGGGGCAGCAGGTGTTGTAGTTCTGATATAATACGAATAGGTAGATAGCCTGGCCCTCATTGTAATACGAATAGGCTGTGGACATGTTATATCATGACGAATAGCCTGTTTGAGTAGATAGGGTTGCAGGCCAGAAGCGGGGGGGCCGGCACCTCGGCACATTGCCAAATGCGGTAGCCTGCAGCAATTTCGAGCGCCAGCGTGCGGGAAATGCGCGCGCGGGCGCCTCAGCTGCCAAATACGGCCGGTATACCGTACATCCGGCGCCTGCCCTTGATTGGGCAGTATACCTCCCAAATCGGGGCGCTCACACTGCCGCCCTTCACATACCTGCTGGATGGCTTGCTTCTGCAGATACAAGCCATGCAGTAGTGCTATGCTGTGGCTTACCCATCCTGTGAGATAGCAGCAGCACCTGAGACAAACGGTCAACTGCATTAAAAGCGATATTTACTCATTCCAGGACAGCAGCACAAAAGCTTGCGGTACACGCAGATTGCAGGTCAAACAGAGTTTATTGAGTCCTCGGGAGACTGGTACATGGCAGAAATCTCTTCATCAGCTGAGGTAGGGTCATCAATGGCGACCAGCTCGAGGTCTTCCACCTCCCTCCACTCCTTGCCCTCCTCCCACCTCGCCCCTTGGGTGCTGCGTGCCTCATCGATGCATACATGGCGGAATACCGCGCGCATGCGACGACGAATACGAGCCTGCTTCATTGCATACGCAACCATCCCTTCATGTATGGCTCGATCCGCGTCCGAGCAGGCCTTCGCGCGCGTAATCCAGCTGTCCTCGTCATACGAGTGCGTCGCAAGAACACGTCGCATCTCCTCGAGAAGGAGATGTATCTCCTCCTTCCAGCGCATGGTGCGCGCGCGCGATTTGAACCACTCCACTTTCAGAGAGTCGCTGTGGTCCTCGGAGCCCTCCACGTCGGAGGACCGCCAGATCCACGAGATCTTGCGGCGTCCTTCAGCAGGGATCTCCTTGTCGCCCGTGGTACGTTTGCGCTTCTTCTTCTTCTCTGTCTCCGGGTCATCGTCCTGAATCCCACGGACATCCTCATCCTCCAGAACGCGAAGTTCCTTCTCCCAATCACCATGCCCAGAGAGCGCGAGCTTCGCACGGCGGGCGCGACGGTACTTGTTGACTGCGCGACCTTTGCGAACATCTTGGGTTGTGATCTCGCCGCGCGCGCGAGTGTTCGGTCCTTGATGTCGGACATGGGTCTTCTTGTACAGGTAGAGGTGATCGAGGGTATGGAGCTTATTGCGGATGTTCTGGAGTGCGTCGCGACACTGCGACTCGCGTAACCGTGCCTCGATGTCCTGAAGACGACTGGAGCAAACTGCGTCTCGGCGCGAGAGACTGATCTCGGAGGGAAGACACAGGCGGACATCCTCGATGAGTTCGGTATCCGTCCGGCATGCGGGATCGTCAGCGAGGACAGAGACGGCTCTCGGCATGTAGATGGCTTGAAGATCGCGGAACTTCTGCATCCTCCGCCGGAGGGCCGTACGACGCTCAAAGAGACCAGCAATCTTGCTTGCGGTGGCTTTCTTCGCGTCTTCAGCGAGACGCAATCTATGTGTGATGTCAGTTTCAATGCTCGGCAAAGTCCCTGTCGAATATTACTCACTTGATGTCTTCGAGTTCGAGCCCCATAGCCACGAAGCCGACTGGGCTCACGTCATGCAGGGCGATGAACCCTGGGAGCGCGCTTGCAACCTGCTCCTCTTCTGAGAGCTCGCGCAGAGTTTCGGCTTCTGTCGGTCCTGGAGATGACAAAAAAGTGAGACAGCGTTCGACTGCAGACTCGGGTGCATACCTTGTGACAGGACAACATACGGGTCGTCCCGGTTGAACGGATCCGCCTCCCAGGCTTTGATCTCGAGCTCCCACGCCGCAACGTCGTAATTCGTCCGGAGAGACTTCGTGAGCTCGTCGAAAATGACACGCTGCTCCGTATACGCCTCGCGAGCGGCGCGAAGGCGGTTACGAAGCGTCCAAGCTGCCAATCAACGCCGTACTCAGCACATCTGCATGGATGGTTGCAGTTCTCGGTATGACTCACGCATATTCACCGTCTTCCGCCAGTTATGCCATCCGCAGTGGTCGTTCATAACGCCCTGCCGTGTTCCCGGTCCCATCTGCTTCGTCGCGGCGGCCATGGCTTCGGCAGTCCACCAGTTCCTCTCAGGCCCTTCCCCATCCGTTCGCCCCGATCCGACGCGGTAGTTGAGCGAGTAGGGCGAGTGTCCCTCTCGCTTGTGGGCACGAAAGTGTAACTTGGGGATCACGTACTTGATTGACCCTTCGGGGATCTCAATCCGGAGATGCGGTGGGAACTTAGCGATCCGTTCGAGGAGGCCCTGAGACCACTGGCAAGCTATGTCGTAGCTTACAAGCTTGTGTAGTACGAGGTACTCCCTGATGGCGCAGACGAAGATATAATCCATATTGATATACCTAGAGCGCAATCATTAACGAGCATCGTACAGCGTAACAGGAAGCGCACATACTTCTCGCCCTTTTGGATGTCGCCCAGTCCGGACGCGAGCCAGAACTCATGTCGAGCGCAGATTACAGCGCCAACACCTGTCGCGGCGTACCCACGCGAATACTTTGTGTTGGCGTGGTCGACGGCTGAGAGACCGGTGCAGGTAGATATCTAGATACGGAAGAAACAATGTGAGCTATGGCATGTAGAGAGGCACAGGTGTACGAACCTCCTTCTGGTCGCCATATTGCCCTAGAACCTCTCGGTATCCGGTATCTTCGACGAAGTACGCCCATCCGCTTCCTAGGATTGGGTCCTTCTGTTCGTCGGAGACGTCGCGCCGCTTGAGACGGAAGCAGGCGTCGATAGCGACGGTCATCATGTAGATGTACCTAGAGTGCGTCGTAATTCTGATCAGCAGATGTACAGATGATCGCGAGAGGTAGTACTCACTTGAGCTCGTCGGATATGGTTTCCCAATTGTCTGGGAGATTGATACCTTGATGCGGGCATGCAGGACAGCGGAGGGCGCATTCGCCGGGCTTCGTGCCTTCGACACCGGTCGGATCGTGCCCGCGACCGGTCCTCTTCAGCATCTTGAGATGACGCCATTGGGCAACCACTCGCATGAACGTCTTGTACCGGTCTTGAGCGTGAGTAGTCCCAGTGTTGTCCGTCATACGCTCGAGCGATGCGTAGTAGTCGTACATAGAGATCTTGCCTTGTAAGCTTTGAATATGATAGTGCTCGAGAAGCTCGAACGAGAACGTCGTGTTTGGCTCGCAATCCGTGGCCGGCCACAAGTCGTGTCGTAGTAGCTGTTGCACCACATCTCCGGCTTCGCCCGCCTTGTCGCATCCGCAAAAGTCCACTGAGATGAGATGACGGCCGTTGACATGGATAACGCTGAAGTCGGCGCGGCAGGGGAGAGGGTTAGAGCATGTGCTCCGGTCGTGTGCATGCCCGAGCTGGATGCGCAGCCCAAGAGCCTTGAGAGTCGTATCCTCAAATGTGAGGCCTGTCCATTTCTAAGGAACGGTGGTTAGGCGCAGTGCTATCGGAACAGTAGAAGACCATAGCTAACCTTGAGACGGTGGTACGGGGAGTCGCGGTGCTTGCGTACGGCGCAGCTTTCACAGCAGAGCGGACCAGGCGAGCATGTTGAGCAGCGAATCACGGCCGGCTTAGCGTTCTCAGGATTCGGGCAGTCGAGGCAGCGATCGTGCGTCGCATGACCTCTTCCATCGCGCCGAAGCATCTCCTTGAGGTATAGGTCGCGCTTCGGGATGAAGAGCTTCATGGGTTCATCCTAGGGAAAGTTCAGAGATGTTTTAACCACATTGGGACAATCCAGAAGATGGCTCACTTACCGAGCTCACGTATCGCTTCGTACGCTCCCCATCCTCCACGGAGGTTTCCCTCACGTCTCCCACATCGTCCTCAGCTGCTGGGACAAGAAACGAGTCCCAATCTTCGTCATGACCGACATTGGTGGGTAGGCGAGACTCGGGGTCGGGCGTTCCAGTGGCTGGAGTATGGGTGCGAGACGTCGAGGTGCTGGGAAGCGGGAAGGAATCGCGCAAAATTCTCCGCCGGTCACCGGACAGGTTGTCCACGGAAAACGTTGGCGTGTTCGTGTTCGTTGCCGGGCGACCAAGGACTTCGGACGCCGTAAGGTCAAACTCTGCTGTCAGAGTCGGGTCTGGAGCGGCGCTGCGGGCTTTTTTCGACGCGCGTCTTGACATCTTCGCAGGCAGAAGGTAGCAGAATTGCCAGACTGGGAGAGAAGTCGGAGGACTGTCACTGGTCCCGTGCTTGTGACAGGACGCTCCGATTGCCCTATGTATACCTCGCTCTCTCCTTCGAACTTCCTCCCCACTCCTACGCACACTTCCCTCTTGCCCTCCCGCCAGTATGCCCAAAGGTACGTGTCCACCTTTCGTAAGGAAATGTGTCGTCGAAGTCCTGCGCGATTCGCCCCTGGACCCCTGGACTGTGACGGTCGCATTCCTTCTCGGGTATTTGAGCGCCCGCACCCGTGTCTGACTGCTGCACTTCGTCTACCAGGGTTCCTCGTCCCCTCCCTCTCGCCTTTCCGCAAGGTACGCCATCATCCTTCCGAGTTCAAGTGCCATTCGTTCAACACCGTCGGGCTGCTACAGACTCGGACTGGGCTCGGCTTCTCCCCATGGACCACCAACATAGGTACTCCACTCCATGCTCCCGACGACTTCGACCTCGAGGCGCGCATCAAGGCGGTTCTCAGCGACGACCTCGGGACCGAGGCACTCGATGCCAGTCTCCCTGCCGAGGCCTTCGTGGGACCCAACATCGATACACCTTGCGATCCAGATGAGCCCACCCTCGAGCATTCAGTGGCCATGGACGGTTCCGAGCCGGCGCCGTCCCTCGACCACCTCTTCGATGGCTTCGCCCGAGTTGACGATCCGCCCAAGGGGCGCGTTAACGGTCAGCCCGCGAGCAAGAAGAACGCGCATGGTCGAAAGCACAACAAGGCGCATCGGCAAGCACAACGTCAGCGCCGCACACTGCCTGGTGTTCTTGGGGCATCGTCCAAGCCTCTGAAGCAGGCCGCTCTCAAGACACTACTCGCCGCAGTCGCGCTTCATACCAACGCGGACACAGAGGCTGCAATCGTGCGCGACGACGCCGCCTTCCCCGCCCGCCCCGACGTCACCCCTATCGAGACAGACCTCTCCCTCGACATGAATGATGTTCCAGTCACGTCGAGCGCCTTCATAGGGCGGCACATCAAGCAGACCCCCACAGATCGTGCCCGTGTAGACGTGGAGGAGCTGAGGAATGAGGATGGATGGCGATACAAGGATTGGGATGGCAAGTGAGTCCTACCCGTGTTCTCGCCTGCTCGTCGCCTCCTGACTGACTTCAACGTTGTCAGACAAACCATTCCCGTTCTTGACAAGCACCGTAAGGTTGTCGCTCTGCTCTCGGGTCGACCCAACGATCCACGCTGGCTCGAGGATGTTAACGACGAGCTTGACGCTGCTTTCGCAGTTGCAGGCGAGGCATATCAGCCTCCGCCGAACCGGAAGGAGAACAGACGCGGGGGCTTTGATACGACCAATCGTGGTATTTCAATTGGTGGAGGACAACTAGTCAGTCATCGCGCTTTATCTTCTTCTACCTCCCTCATAGTCTTCCTGGCAGCGCCCTGGTAATCTCGCGCTCAACCCACAGAACCGCGCTCTGTGGAATGCGCTGTTGAAACTCAAGGCATTACAGCATGCTGCAAACTTCGCAAACAGTGCGTACTTGCACTTTTGCTTTGTAGTAGCCCATGTTGAATACACAGTAGCGTCCATGCGCGTGTTCGCGCCTAATATGTTCGACCTCTATGGTACCACACTCGACGATATCTGCAAGCACGACCCCTCTCTGAGACGCAACTACGCGGACAATGTATTCGCCTCGGCGTCCATCAACTTCGGGCCTCGTGCGACAGCGTACGTACATACCGACCACCTCAACCTTGCGTACGGATGGTGCGCTATCACTGCAATAGGGAAGTTCGACCCTCGGCGTGGAGGGCATCTGATCCTTTGGGATCTGCGACTGATCATTGAATTCCCGCCTGGCAGTACTATCCTCATTCCGTCGGCTATCCTCCGACACTCGAACGCTCCCCTCGGCGACGAGCAGAACGAGCGGCGCAGCGCGCTCCTCCAGTACTCTGCTGGAGGCTTGTTTCGCTGGGTTGAGTGCGAGCATCAGTCGCAGAAATCGTTTTTCGCGGCTGGTCGCAAGTACTCCCAGAGTGGCGAGGAGCGTTGGCGGCGCGGAGTGGGTGTGTTTAGCCAGTGGGAGGAGCTTCAGACGCGTATACGACCTCAGGCATCGTCTGTGTAGACCTTGATAGTTCTGTGTTGCGTCGTCCGTCTTGTACCCATGGAGCATGTCCTACTAGTTCTTGAATGCCATGTCATATAATGTTTCAAGTTATCACTTACATGTGTCGATGTCTTTGGCAGGCAGATTGCGAGCGCGCGCATGTGGCACTAAGACGCGTCTTACGCCAGGCCAGTCGCGCGCTGGAGGTTGGAACAAGACGCTCTGGAATCAGACGGCTCTCTTCGAGCTCTCGGCGCCCTGCTCCCATCCATTATTTACTCGCTCGCCCATCTTGCGTCTGATCTCCACCTCTCTCTGCTCACAGACTGCGGTGTCCGACGGCATCTCTTACTCTCTGATCGTAACTACCCCTTGCATTTTTCTTCTGCTTCCCACTTACCTTTGTCTTCTCGACCTCGCGCCGACTAAAAGTTCCATGCCTCGTGCTCCACGACGTCGCGGCGTGCGTACCCCGGAGGAGGAAGCAAGAAGCAAGCAGCTACGGAAGGAGCGTAACCGTCGACACTACCTCAAACGAAAAGCGTACGTCGGTTCTCCGTACACTGTACGATTAAGACGCATATCATTGACCCTGTCCTGATCTCAGCAGGGCCACCGGTATTAACTCAGCCACCGCGACTGCGATATCGCAGCCAGGAGAAGAGGAACATTCCGTGAGCAGCAACTCTGGGCTGGTAGACTCGGTTGGGCAACTACCTGGGTGAGTGGAATACGGGATGAGTACCCACACAGCTCTTTGCTCACACGTAACCTGCGCGACAATGCTAGCCCTCTACCCATCCCATGCACATTGACAGCCTCTCGTGCCTCACGCCTTGCTGCCCTCAACGAGGAGTTACTCGACTGGGGTTACATGCAAGATCGCGCGGAGTATTCACGAAGTCTAGACAAGCAGCTTCGCAGAGCGCGCCGCGCTGATGAAGAGACACGCACTGCGTGGGTTAGCGAGATGAACGAATGGCTTGCGGATGGGGATAGGCTCGTGGAGGAGCTTCAAGACATTGCGCGGTACGACTTGAATTCGACAACACTCTCTGTAGTTTTCGACGTCATGTACATGATTGCTGCAGTTGAAGCCCGCCTCTACTTTGTGTAATACATTGATGTGATTCGATTCATGGCGTTCAGACAGCAGGATACGATGACCGCGAGTTCTGCACACCGAGGTAACTACTACTTACATCATACTTCTCCTACATAGTACTGACCCAGAGCTCAAAAAGTCGAAGTGTTTGAGGGGCTACGGCGCATCTGTCGATTCCGCGACGACTCTGCAAGCAGGACGGTCAGTAGAGCCACAGCTCAGCCTATGTCCGAATGCCGCACCGAGAAGCCGCCTTCGAGTCTCGACCAGGTCGACATCGATGCGCATGACGTCGGGACAGGTGCATCAGAGTCAGATTGATCTTCTGCGTGGAGTATGCAATCCGTCATGGGCCCGAACATATCCCTAGCAGCGAATTAGATGCTCTGTATCGCACTCAGTTCCGGAGGAAGCTACGTACCGGAACTCAGCCAAGGAATCGATCAATGTACATACAGAGATCGGCTGCAACCACTGTTCCAAGGCTTGAACTTGCGGAAATGCCTGTGGAGGCCAGCCGGTCAGCACAAGTATATTGTCGGTGTGTTACAGATAGGAGTTGTTAGCGGGAAAGGACGCACCTGCAAGTACCGCAGCGAGTAGCCCATCCGGCCATTCTACGGTTGTATCCAATGAGAGTAAGTATGCTTGGCGTCGCTGCTGTCCTCAGAGGTCCTCACTGCTCAGACTCAGTATTCCCCGAGCGACAACCTTTACGCATGAGCCAAGAGCTGGGATGCGATCAGTAATTTGACTGCATTTTGTCACCTCGCAACCGTACCGGATACGAGAGCCTGTCGGGTGGCATGAATAGCCGGCGCGCGTTTGGACTCGGAGTCGAGGTCGGGATGCCCGCTGACAGAAGCGCGCAAGCTTCACGCCGCCTGGGGGTCCCTGGAATCTCATTGTGTCTGGTGAGACGGCCAGAAGTCAGAGTATGCTAGTGGTATTCCAAAGAGGATGGGATGGAGGACAGTTGCCGGGCAACTACATATCTTGAAGTAAACCTTCTCGGTTACGATCGGCTACTTAGTGATGTCACGCGTCTGTCACGCGTTAGTGACACGCTCTCCTGAAGGCCTGCCAGGAGCCTTCAGCGTCCTCCCAGCATTCACGCATAACTGTGACGACCCTAGTCTCCTCCTCGCGCTCTCCTCGACGCTCGTCATGTTGGCCTCTGCCGTGGACCTCGAGTTCATTCAAGTCGAGCCTTCATTTCCGCCGGTCCAGTCCAACGCGGCGCGCAACCGGAAGAACAAGAACTCGAAGAAAAAGAAGAAGGGCGGGAAACCCGGCAAGAAAAGCCACTTCGTCGGCTTGCGCGAAGAATTTCTCAATCGCTTCCTCATGCCCTTTGTCGCACTCAAGGGAGCTGCTCGTGCCTCTCAAAACACGTTCTGGCAACAACTATTCGCGCTTTTCTGGCAGACATTCCCCTATTGGTACGCCCTCGATGAGGACCCAGCTCTGAACCCTCGCCCCGCTCCCGAGGAGACACAGGAGGAGCTCGTTGAGAAGGGCAAGATCATCACCGACACACAGAAGGTGAGCAATGTGATACATGACATCCGAAGTTTCGCGCTAATTCGTATGGTACAGCGTATCAAGGCCCACCTACGTTATCGTCGTGCCCTGCACATCCGCCAGACGAAGAATCCCTGGGATGGCTTCTTCCCCGATGTCAACACTCAGTTAAACCCTCCTCCTGCACCCCGACAGCTCGCGCTATGGCAACTCTACATGTCGAAGAAAGCCGACGACATCGACGCCGAGTACGAGAGCCGCTGGCCCTCCGCCGGTCTTGATGACGACCACAAGTTTGCGTTTCGCTGCAAGATCGCCCGGGAGCTTCTGGAGCGCGAGCCCGCGGAGTACAAGGTCGAGTTGGAGTCTGAAGTGGAGGAACTGCACGCGAACGACTTGCAAGTCGAGCAGGATGCGCGCGACGCCATGGATGTACCGGTCGAACAAGATGTCCAAGTCCAGTACGTCCCTCTTCCGCTCATTTTTACAACCTCTGACCTGTCCGATGCTAACACCTTCGTTAGGGCCCGGGAAACGATTGCGGGTGTCGTGCAACCTCTCCTGGAGGCTCTGCGGAAGCGAACAGGGTTCTACATCACCATGGTGTGCGGCATCCCCCTCGTCGAAGGCTCGCGGGAGTTCCAGCTGAAGGTGTACGTACTACCCCCTTCACAGCGTTCGATCATAACTTATTCTATAGTAGTATCACGTCTGGCAAGACCTCGGGCGCCGTGCCTTTGCCATGGCATCTCGCTGAGCAACAGAACTTCAAGGCCGATGTCATGGGCTCGTTCACGCGCTTTCTAACTATGACCAAGGGTATGTCTCCTACTGCCATGAGGTACCGAATGCCATTTCTAACTTACCC
This sequence comes from Sanghuangporus lonicericola, assembly GCA_016618145.1. Classification (NCBI taxonomy): domain Eukaryota; kingdom Fungi; phylum Basidiomycota; class Agaricomycetes; order Hymenochaetales; family Hymenochaetaceae; genus Sanghuangporus; species Sanghuangporus lonicericola. The sequence goes on from WJSG01022670.1 coordinate 9,963, forward strand.
ACAGAGTACGAGGAGCGCATGGAGAGGCAGGGCGTGGTTTCGAACCCTGGGCCTGGGTCTAGCACCCTAGGCCTCAGTTCTGGCGCCAACACGACGTCCGGGACACCCTCCACTTCGTCGACTCCCGCCGCATCCACACCCGAGCCAGACCAGGGATCCCCAGCCACGAAGCACTCTCGCTCAAAGAAAGGGAAGGCTGCGACGAAGGCCGGCGCGACGTCTGCGACCGCAACCTCTGACAGTCGGTCGAAGGGGAAGTCAAACGGCAAGTCGAAGGCCAAGTCGAAGGCCAAGTCGAAGGCCAAGTCGAAGGGCAAGTCGAAGGGCAAGTCGAAGGGCAAATCAAAGGCGCGCTGCTCGCGCAAGGGCTCTGAGACTGGATCCGAGTACTCGGAGTCCGATTCGGACTCGGACTCGGACTCTGATTCTGACTCCTCGTCTGAATCTGAGTCTTCGTCTTCGTCTGACAGCGACTCCGACTCTGAGCCCGATACCGCCTCAGGCCCTCGCGAGAACCTCATCACATACGACGACCCTCCCGAGGACGCTGTCATACCCACCCTGGAGTCGCTCAAGCTCAGCCAGCACATCGTCGCATTCTACAACACGCTGACGCCTGAGGAGCAGCGTGTACGACTGTATTGGTGGGGAACATACGACACCTTTGGCCGCACTCATATGGTGCCGACATTGGTTGCGAAGGAGGCGGATCAGCGAGCCAAGCAGGCAGCGACCACAGCTACAGGTGTGTTCCCAATCTCTCTTGTCTTTCGACTGCCCGCGGTATGTTACTTAATGACCCGCGCAGTGTCCTCAACCACTACTTCACGGTCCGAGCAGCGTACGTCCTCCTCTTCTCCTCGCCCATCTGGACAGCCTGCTTCCACGAGCTCGCACCGCGCTTCTGGGTCACCTTCCAATGCCGCGGACATCGCGCCCACCTCTACCATCACCAATGCCGGTACACCGCGTGGATCTCCTAGTGCCTCGCGGTCCCCGTCGGACGGCACAGGCGCAATGCATGCGGATACCAGGAACACGCCCGGAGCCGACAGCCGACACGGAACATCCTTCGACGCAAGTCTCACCATGCCTTCGACCGACGCCGCAGCCGCGCTCGAGACTGAAAGCCTTCCTGAAGCTGTCGGCGACCCTCCTCGTCAGGAGGACACCATGCGAGTTGATTCCACACCGTCTGTGGGCATCATAGTCAACGAGGTCGGTTGGCCGGCCTGGCTTCGCGACGGCTTCAACTACCTCGAGGCTCAGCAGCTCGGTCCGGTCTTCATGCAAGCTCTCGAATGGTGGACCGTTCTGGAAAGATCCTACAACTGGGAGAAGAATGTATGTAATTGCCTTTGAGTCCTCTCGCAATCTCACTGACACAAATGCGCTGTCTAGAAGAAGGGCTTCAGCATCGATCATCGCCCTCCCCAGCTAGAGCATTGGATGCGCGTCTTGCGACGGAACTACGCGAAGGTTCCAGAGATCAAGGACGACGTCGACTACGCGACTTCGTGGTGGAAATGGTGGGGAGGGCTTCAGCCGCAGTGGCGCGAGCGCGACTCTCAAGGTCGTCCCATCCAGGGAGGTAGTGGCGACTGGGAAGAGCTTCGGAAGCCCGGTCAAAACGGCTTCATGATGGTTTTGCTGTCGCTCAGCTGGTGGAAGGGTGTCGCGTCGCAGGCAACACTGTCTCTCTGGGACGATGCCGTCACGGACGTCGCGTGGGTGATTATGGAGATGGCCAAGGGCCCAATGATGCAGGCGAGCGTTTCAAAGTACGTTCATACCCTCTCTTGTCCAACTTCTTGTCTTACAAGCATGAGCAGGAAGCATTCTTTGCCGCAGGAGGATGGGTCAGCTGGTAGATCGAAGAGAGCGCGTCGCTGAGAGTGCGGCAGCTGCTCGCAAGTCGTCCTCTGTGACAATCTCTTCAGGTACGCATCCCTGTGCACATTTCTGTTACCGTTCGTTTCTCCACATCATCATATCGTTCATCAAGACTCGCCCCCCCCACCCAACCCCAATCACGATCTTCTATCCCAATTCGCCTCTATNCTTCATATCTCAGCGTCACTGCCGTTCGTCAAGCGTTACCTTACCCCCTGGTCAGCGTATCACTTGGTCTTGCTCTACTTCGACTCGACGTTACGCTACAACCATCAATCGTCGCGCTACTCTACTTTGACCTCTTCCACACCGCTCTCTTTCTGAGCTCTTCCTGTCTTCGTCGCTCGTGGTACTATATACATAGCTGTCCATATGCCAACCCATAACCTTCGTTAATGCATCACCTTCCATGTCCTTCTACACTTCCTCTTTGCTCGTTTTGTTTTGTCTAAGACATCAGCTCTGAGTAGACAGAACACCAGTCACCTGCTCACCTGTTCGATCGATTACTTCACCCCTCAATCAATACAATCAGATATTTGTGTACATGACTTCGTGTGTTAGATGCTCCAAGCTCCTTGGAGTGATCAAATTTCATTCAGTAAGTATACTTTTCCCTATGTATCCAAGACAGAATGAGACCCGCCAAATCGACTATGTATGCAATTATATATGCAATTATACGCTGTGGAGCTTTAGAGGCAGCCTCTATGGCGGTCAGAATTTGGATGACAATGCCCTGTAGCAAGCAGCAAGCTTGGCAAGGGTCTAGAAGTTCAAAATCAGGGCTGATGCACGTACAGATGCCATAGAGCCTCACCAAGCATAACAGGGACCATCAATACAGCTGTGATAATGTGCTGCTGTACCCCCATTGCCGCAGTACCATGCGCTGCAGAGAGACGCAGTGTGAGCACCCCGATTTGGGAGGTATACCGCCCAATCAAAGGCAGGCGCCGGATGTACGGTATACCGGCCGTATTTGGCAGCTGAGGCGCCCGCGCGCGCATTTCCCGCACGCTGGCGCTCGAAATTGCTGCAGGCTACCGCATTTGGCAATGTGCCGAGGTGCCGGCCCCCCCGCTTCTGGCCTGCAACCCTATCTACTCAAACAGGCTATTCGTCATGATATAACATGTCCACAGCCTATTCGTATTACAATGAGGGCCAGGCTATCTACCTATTCGTATTATATCAAGACTGCTACACCTAGTGAACGGGGTGTGATTGCGGAAGGGTGGTGATGCGGGCGTAGTACCGCTTGCAGAGCTTGAGGATCTGGTCGCCGATGGGCATGAGCCCACCGAACGCTTGCAGTGCGCCTGCGGGCGACGTGCGGAACGCTCCAG
>WJSG01022671.1:0-41008 GCA_016618145.1 Sanghuangporus lonicericola
CATGCTCGACCGCGTCCCTGCTTCTGAGAGGAGTTGAGACGTCTTGGGATCGCAGAAGACGGTGTAGCTCGAGCTTGAATTCTTGAGAAGTTTATCTCAGCGAGCAGACACTGCGCGTGTGCATGTGGCCAATTCCAAGGATACCGGATTATGTGCGAGGCTGCTGCCGTTCTACAATCGCCGCAGCACGGACACGGCTATCTGGAATGTGAGATGCGGAGCCACCAGACGCACATATCACACGCAGTTCACTTGATTTGTGTGTCTGTACGGCGGGCGAGTGTAAGACGGAAGTCACAGAACAAAGAGAATCCGCACGGAGTTCGTATACTCAGTTCAAGAGCGGACAGCGTACCATGAGTGTGAAGGCGGCAGTCCCTGCTTCGGGTGTTGCTTCTTGGGTATCTCCAATCTGCGCGCGCAATCCCTCCGGCGGAGGACGAGTTGGCAAGGTCGGGTTATCACTGTTCCAGGAGCAGCTGAGGGATTTGAAGGGGACAGAGCTGAGTGAACGAGTTCCTGCCATTCTTTCAGGCCTCGTGTCTTGAACGGCCCCCCAGGTACCTAAGACAAACGTCCTTGGAGCGTGATCTTCGACGTGCGGGCCAGAAGCAGGCTTTCCATCTTCGAGCGGTCATGAAACTTGAAGAGAACCTGTGTGACATCCTTCGACGTGCTCCTCTAAGCAACAGACGCAGAGCTCGACACATACCAGGGTGCCGTCCTTACTTACACGTACAGTACTAGTACTCTCCCGAGCGAAAGCCCGATCACCGCGGCCCGCCGCCCACGAGCAGATCGTACGGTGCCGCTCCCGGGGCTCGCGGTGGCGAGTCGAGTCCTGTTGCGAACGACCCCGACGCTGGACTGTGAATGGAACGTCCCGCAGCGACATGCGGGCTTCGCAGGACGAGCGGTGGCCGTGACGAAGAGGGAAGAGGGAGGAAGGAAGGAGGAAGAGGGCTCCGCTGGCGTCGTCCGTCGTGCGTGGACGCCGGATGGACATTGGACGGCCATGCAGTCACCGACGACCTGGAGCCGCCGCGCCCGTCTGAAGTCTTCACTGGCGAGAACTTGTGAGCCATAATCCATCCCCGTGCGTCGTCCTCCCCACTCCCGAGCCCCGAGCCCCGAGCCCCAAGTCCCGGGCGACGGTCGAACGCCGCCGCTCGAACGGATACGGATACGGATACGGATACAGTACGCGGAGCCGAGGCCCCTGGCCGCCCATACTGCACCCGACGCGGCCCTGCACGGACGGAGCTAAGACCTTGGAAGTTGCGAGTCGCCGCACAGTGACACACACGGCCGTCGGCGACGCGTAGCCCGCCCAGTGCCCGTGCCCGTGCCAGTGCCAGTGCCGAGTACGAGTACGAGTCGGGCCGCGTGTCGTGCTGCGTGCTGTCTGTCACCGAGCCGGGCGGGGCTCAGTGGTCCGGGGGTACGTATACGGCGTCCTGCTGACCGACGTGGGACGATTCTGTGGGGTGAGTATTGCTATAAGTACTGGGCGGGGACGGCAGGCGTACCTCGTACTTCCCGCCACGACTGCGACGCTGTTCCTCCTCCGCCCTCCGCCCTGCCTGTCCCGTCCCGTCATCGCGGCAGTCGCTGTCCTCCTCGTCGAGCTCGTCATCCGCACGGCTCTCCAGCGCTGTCGCGTTGTACTTACTCTACGTCCCGGGGCTCGTCAGAGGGCGCAGGATCGTCGTGGTACGTACCTCGTCCGACTCGTCTGTGCGCGCGATGCTCACGTCGACTCGCGTCCGGTTCAGCGCGGGTGTCGGTGTGCTTGAGCTCTCGCGAGGGAGGGCGTGGCGTTCGGGACGCACTTGTTTCGTGTGGGGCGTAGGTACGAGCGCGAGTAGGCGTGGATGTGCGCAGCGATGCCAGGCCTGGTCGGGCACAAGGGCGTCGGCGCTGAGCGTCCAATGACGAGGTGAGCAGTGAGTAGTCAGTAGACGGTTGCAGTGGTAGGGTGTACGTACTGCGCAGAATATGCGGATGAGAGTTCGAAGTCGAGGAGTGAGTCGGTGGCAGAGCGGTCGTGCGGGTTGTCTGCAGACGTCATTTACGATGTCAGCGTGCCAATAGAGACGGTGTAAAATCGTAGGAATCGACGCACCATTCCACGTTAAAGCGAGTCCCGGGCGACGGTCGAACGCCGCCGCTCGAACGGATACGGATACGGATACAGTACGCGGAGCCGAGGCCCCTGGCCGCCCATACTTCACCCGACGCGGCCCTGCACGGACGGGAAGTTGGAAGTCGCCGCACAGTGACAGTGACACAGACGGCCGTCGGCGACGTGTAGCCCACCAGTGCCAGTGCCAGTGCCAGTGCCAGTGCCAAGTACGAGTCGGGCCGCGTGCTGTCTGTCACCGAGCCGAGCGGGGCTCAGTGGTCCGGGAGTACGTATACGGCGTCCTGCTGACCGACTCGGACGTGGGACGATTCTGTGAGCCCTGGGGCCCGGTGAGTAGGTATGAGTATAAGTACTGGGCGGAGGTCGATGGGGACGGCAGGCGTACCTCAGGCTCCCGCCACGACTTCGACGCTGTTCCTCCTCCTCCTTCCTCCGTCCTCAGCCTTCCTGCCTGGCCCGTCGTCGCGGCAGTCGCAGTCCTCCTCGTCGAGCCCGTCATCCGCACGGCTCTGGGCTCTGTTGTCTTCTACGTCCCGAGGCTCGTCAGAGGGCGCAGGATCGTGATTCGTCGTGGTACGTACCTCGTCCGACTCGTCCGTGCGCGCGATGCTTACGTCGACTCGCGTCCGGTCCAGCGCGGTTTCCGGTGTGCTTGAGCTCTCGGGAGGGAGGGCGCGGCGTTCGGGACGCACTGGCGTCGCGTGGGGCGTAGGTACGAGCGCGAGTAGGCGTGGATGTGCACAGCGATGCCAGGCCTGGTCGGGCACAAGGGCGTCGGGGCTGAGCGCTAGCAAGGACGAGGTGAGTAGTGAGTAGTCAGTAGACGGTCGCAGTGGTAGGGTGTACGTACTGCGCAGAAGATGCGATGAGTGTTCGAAGTCGAGGAGTGAGTCGGTGGCAAAACGGTCCTGCGGGTCGTCTGCAGGTGTCAGTTACGGTGTCAGCGTCCCAGTAGAGACGGTATATCATCATAGGGATAGACGCACGATTCGGCACGAAGCGAGCCACGCGCGACGACGTGTTCGACGGGGCGGAGGCACGGGTGAGTCTGGCCTACTGGTGTTGGTGCGGGACAGCAGGCTGAGGAGCGGTCGAGCGCACCTAAACGCTTGAAGTTGGAGGTCGCGCGGGCGCAGATGCAGCCCAAGAGCGACTGCATGTATGCGGCGGGCTCTGTCCGGAGTCTGGCCTACGACGGACTGTGGTACGAGGAGCGTCCTGACGTGCGAAGAGCGTGCTGCATATATGCGAGTTTTACGCTAGGTATGCACGTACCGTGCAAGGCGGGCCGGGAGCGTAGTCAGTCCAAGATGGATAGCCAAGGAGTGGCGACCGCGCAGCCCGGGATGGCACGGGGAACGCGAAGACAGCCAGGGCGGTCCCAGAGAGTGCAGCGTTGGCGGCGAAGGACGGTTCAGCGGGGCGGGGCGTGCAGTGGCAGGGCAGTCCGGACAGCAGCGCATCCCAGCCGTGTCGCAGCCAGAGACGGCGTGGCTTCAGATCGCGCTCACGGGCCTCGTCTGTGCGGTGGCGGAGGGGAGAGATCGAGCAGTACTAGCCACAAGGGACAGTTCCTCGAGCTCGCAGCGCATCGGCGACCGCCGGGGGAGTCCGAGGAATGGAGGGCCCAGAGACGAGAGACGAGAGAGCGGTGTCGCGTTATTGTCAGCGAGAGACTCAGGTTAGCAGGCGACAATAGCGTCGGCGAGCGACAACGGCGGGCGGGCGGGGGACAGCGACGGCGGTGCACAGCATGCGCGCCGTGGGAACCGCCCGGGGCCAAGCACAACGACCATCTCCAGCCCTCCCTCTGCTCCACCCCCATCTCTCCGCCCTTTCTCCCGCTTCCTCCTCGTTCTCGCTGCCACGTCCACACACGAACACCGCACGGCTGGCTGGTCTACCGCGACGCGAATCTTCTCCTTCCCGCCTCGTTCAACCGACTTCCAGCTTCGCGCCTTCCCCGGACCCCGCGATGGCAGACCCGTACCCGGCGTACTCTCCCCGCACGCCCACCTCCAACATACCCTACTCGAGCGTCGGCGCAGCCCCGACGTACCCGTATCCCCCGCACGGCCGCTACGACGGCAGCGCCGCCTCCCTCGACAGCGACTCCTCGACCGAACACGACAAGGGCGGGGTTGCCAAGGAGGGCAGGGCAGGTGTCGGCGTGCGCGCGGTCAACAGGACCCCGAGTCCGACCCCGAGCGAGGCCAAGGAGCTCGCCAAGAACAGCGTCTTCGACTGGGACGCCATGCTCAGGTGGCGCTACTGGATACGCAAGGAGTGGATCTGTGCGTGCCCGCCGTGCTTCGTGCGTTTGACGGTTGCTGACGGTGTGCAGGGTACTATCTTGCGTTCATCGTCTGCTTGGTCGGCGTCATCCTCTTCACCGTCTACCACTCGCAGATCGTCAACTGGCTCAAGCCTGCCGCGACTTGGATGCACGAGTGAGTCCGTCCGCTCCTCCTTTCTTCTCCTTCTCTGTCTTCCGTTTGGGTATGTCCTTGTTTCCCCGGCTGGCACTCGCCGAGACATCGGTTGCAGTCTCGCATGACGTCGTGTCCGCGCACGAGCACGGTGCCTGCAAGATCGGCGTATGACGCTGTGTGCATGTGCATGGCTCACAGGTCTCCCGTCTCCGCTCTGGCACGGTTCTCGAGGCTTCTGTGTTGGTTTGGGGTCCAGCTTGTGGCAATTCTTGGAGACACAACCACGCGCCGCGGAGCTATACATGCGCTTCATCCCGCAGGAGAGCAGAACAGAGCAGACGCGTCAGGGCACAAGTCGCGGATCAGCGGATGCTTCGAGGCGCGTTCGGGCCACCTCACTGTTCGGCCGCTGAAAGTCTAGTATCTAAGCGACATATCCTCTTCTCGACCAACGTAGCCGGCGATGCGGCCTTCTGCTTCGTAGCCTCCGCTCAGGACTGCTGGGGCTACCGAGCGGTGATCCGGACCGAGAGCCCTTGTATGGTCTCGCTGGAGTCGCGCCTGTCTCTGACGTTCGACTCGTCCGTTGAAGCTCGCGACGGAACGTGTGCGATTGCACAGTCCATGCGCCCGCTTTGCAGCGTCATACGGTTGCGATGTGCTGTTTGCGCGACCTTGCATTTTGACCTCCAGTGCTTTCGTCTTCGCATCCTTGTGCTACGTACTTGATGCTGACCATATGCCCATCCGAAACAGCCTCCCATACGGCTGGACAATACCAATAGGTGTTCTCTTCGTCATCTCGTTCCCTCCGGTCAGTCGCTCCTTGAATTTGGACGCGCATACGCTGACGACTCGCCCAGCTCTTCGGACACGAAATCGTCGCCATTCTGTGCGGCCTCGTCTGGGGCCTCGGACCGGGCTTCGGCATCGTCGCAGCGGGCACCTTCCTCGGTGAACTCGGCAACTTCTAGTGAGTACCCGAGCTCGCGCAAAGGTTCGCGTCTGACATTCGCGCAGCGCGTTCAAGTACTGCTGCGCCGTGCGCGGGGAGAAGCTCGAGCGGACGAAGCTCTCGTACGCGTGCCTCGCGCAGGTCGTGCGCGAGGGCGGGTTCAAGATCGCACTCATCGCGCGGCTGAGCGCCATCCCCGGACATTGTGCGTCGTTCCTCATTCTCGCGCTCGCCACAGCTAACCTGCGCGCAGTCACGACGGCGGTGTTCTCGACGTGCGGCATGGGCGTGTTCACGTTCTCGATCGCGGCGATCCTGTCGCTGCCGAAGCAGTTCATCACGGTCTACCTCGGCGTCGCGCTCGAGCAGAGCGAGGAGGGGACGTCGAGCACGTCGGACACGGTCATCAAGGACGTCGTGCTCGGCGTGACGACGCTCATCACGATTGGCGCGATGTGGTACATCTACCACCAGATGAACAAGGTCAAGCCGCAGGCCCGGTGCGTCTCGGCGGTGCTCGCTGTCCAGTCGACGGCGTGCGTAGATAGCGATGTGTATGATAGAAGAATATATTTCGTGCGTCTGTCTATGCGGTGTGAGGCGTGATACCCGGGGCGCTTCTCCGATGCGATGCTGGCGGTGAGTAGCCTCGTGTTGGGGGTTAGCGGTGGCGGCCGTCACATGTCGCACAAGATCTCCCGGGACGATCGAATGCCTTAGGGCACTCTACGGGCTATATAGACACTGTGGGGGTATGCACGCCACTGGAGGCACTGGGGGCACTGGGGAGAGGGAGGACTTGAGCAGTTGAGCAGCGAGAGAGCGTAGTTGACAGACTTTGCGGAAGAAAGAGATGCATTCAAGTGCTACCGCGTACAGAGCAGTGTCTACATGTATCTACGAGCGAACCTCGAGCTGGAGACGACAGGACGCCCTGGCCAGAACCCACCGCACGTTCGGGCGCCTATCTCGGCTGTCTCTTGTCTTCCGACCACCACCACGTCTCGCGTCTCTCTGCTTGGCACACGCGGTCTACTGGAAACTCGTCAGTAACCCTGCTGCTATCTGGACGACATGTCCTACCTGCATCTCTCGATGTCGCCTGGCTGCAGGGCGGCTAGAACTTGAAGGCTAGAAAGCTAGATGTCGACATGTTCGACATGGGCAAGTTCAACCTCGTGATCTCGTCCGGCAGCCACTACTGGAACGCTCTGAGCGCGCGAAACGAATGCTCATTAGGACTGCGGTCAGTTGATTCCCACTTACCGGCGTGTCCGGAGTCTCGCCGGTCTGCACCTGAAGGAGTATTCTGGTGAGATTGAGACTCAGTGAGATGCGCAAATCCCCAGCACATACCGTGACAAGGCTCCCAGCTCCTTCGACGAGGCATCTTGGAGGACACGGGATGTGCCCGGGAGCGCCGAATACTGGGGTCAAGGTACGTCAGTGTCCGCGCAACCTCAAACGCACCTTCGAGGAACGGCCGGCGACGGAGAGCGTCGGACGAGGGTGAGCCCGCGCCAGGCTCGGGCAGACAGAGAACAGACAAGTTCCCGACGATCCTGGCGACATAGTTTGCTGTATAGAACATCAACACCAGCACTCGAAGAAAGATACAACGACGACTCACAGCGATAGTTGACGCGGACGCGCGCAGCGCATCCTAGTTCCCCGGACCGTCAGACATCCTCCAGCTGATGACTCGGCGCCGCGCAGCGAGCGACCACTCCCGGAGACGATCCGGGAGCCTTGGCGAGCAGGCGGGAGACGATACGGGAGCCCTGTCGAGCTGCCCGGGAGCTCCTCGTCGGCCAGGAGACGTCGCCCGGGAGCGCTGGTGACGAACCAGCAGCTCGAGATCGGAGATCATGACGGCAATACGGGGACGTCGAAACTAGGCAGGTATGAGGTGAGCGAGCTGCAATGGCGATGAGCTGACTAGCTTACAGTATTGTATGTCCCGAACTCTTCACGGCCGGCCGATGGGGGAAGAGCACTCACGATGTGCTGCTAGCATGCGGGGCTTTGGTCTTACCTCGCAAGTCTTGGCTGCCGACGAGCAGCTTGCCTCCCTGTGTATAGCATCAACACCAGCACTCGAAGAAAGACACGACGACCCACTGACATACTTGACGCGGACGCGCTGCGTGCGTCTTGTCTTCCCCGGACGCTCAGACACCCTCCCGCTGATGAGTCGGCGCCGCGCCGCGAGCGACCACTCCAGGAGACGATCCGGGAGCGTTGGCGAGCAGCCCGGGAGACGATCCGGGAGCGCAGGCGAACAGCCCGGGAGCTTCCCGTGGGGCAGGAGACGTCGCCCGGGAGCGCTGGTAACGACCCTGCAAGCTCGAGATTGGCAAAAGACTGGTGAGATTAGCGTAGTATGAGGTGAGCAGCTGCTGTGACGTGTGATGAATGATGTTGTTGACTCACCAGGATGTCGACCGCCGTCTTGAGCCCAGACCCCGGAGAACGGCACAACTTCCAACCTCAAACGCTGCCGCGGTTCGTGCCGGGCAGGCCCCATCGGCTCGAGCTCTCACCGCACTGGGCCAGTGGGCGTACAAGTCGGTGCCGAAGGCGCAGCGCTCGGGGACGATGTCGCCGGGGTCGTCAGAGTCGAGCCTGCAAGCGGCGAGCATCGGCAGCCTGTTGCTTCGGTCACGCTCTAGAGTGATGGACGCGAATGTGTCAGTCGATGTAGAAACACGAGTGCAAAGGTACGTACCTCTTGTTCGTCTCCAGCACACCACTTCAAGACCACTGGTCGGAACGAGCAGCGTGTTGCCGTTGTCTGGAACGACACGGGATTGTTGGGAGGACCGCTGGGCGGCCGGGTGCGATTCGACAAACTCGGTGGTGTTAGGGAAGTAGGCTAGGACGTCGTCGTCAGCAATGACAGGCAATGTACCAGGCATAGAGACCGTGACCGTTGAATGGAGACTTACATTAAGATGAGTGTCGAAACTCAGCACGAGATCATGTCCGACGGGCAGCGCGGCGACAGCGGACGGCATGGCAAGGACGGCGGACAGCGCAGGGCAGGAAGACGGGAGCATGACGGAGAGAATGTGGGAGGAGGAAGGGTGGGATGCATGGCGGTGTCGTACAAGCAGGAATTCTTGCCGCCAGAAGCCCGGCGTGTCACGGCCGCCCGGAGGTGGCGGTGTGCAGGGTTAACCTCGCTTCCACGGGCGGCCGCACACCACCCATTTGCGATGGATCACGCATTGATCCAGCAAATATCTGTCTGATTGACTACACTCAAGCGAGTCTCCCAGGATGCCTGGATCGCGCAACTCAGCGGTCAATATGAATGTACTATAGGATGCATACAACTCAGTTCAAGGTGGCCTTGAAAGCAGCAAAAACTGTGCCGATAAGGACATAAGTAAGTATGGGCTCGGAGTATCTGGACACCTCTAATGTACTGTCCTATGCAATTTCTGCCGTGTGTAAATGTGCAGAAGTGGGAGTCCCTTCACACGCGGCATCAAGTCAGCAGTACTTCATTCCTACATTGACCACGGCCTGGACCTCCAGGTCTGAGATCTTCTGTACGCCCCTCCGTGCATCACGGACATGTCGCGGACTCGATTGATGGTATAGGTTGTGAGCCACCTGCTGACGCTGCCATCGCCGACTTGTATCTGTGTCCAGCTCAGGCATGCCTCTAGAGTCCGAGAATCTGCATCGACTCGCGGCTGAAAGCTTCATATTGACCAGCCCAGGAGGATCGGGACGACCTCAAGCAGGAGTGGGACAGAAGCAATGTCCATAAATGTGAGAAGCCCTTGGCATTTTGCACACCAGACATATTGTCTGCATTTAGTGAGATGACCTCAGCTCACAGGGTCCGGGACCATGGACTTGGGGTGGGAACGTGAGATCCGAGCGGGGAATCCAAGAGTGTGCGAACAGATTGTTGTCTTGCACGAGATCTTTGCCGGAGGCTTGGGATACAGCCTTACAGGTGGAGGAACGGTGTGCAGAGTTATATGTCCAGGAGTTGCAGCCACAACAATCACGAGTGTCGGTGCTACTGGAGAGGATTCGGATAGGCCACATCTACACATGCAGGATACACTAGGAGAGTCCAGACTGAATCTCAAAGCAGACCACCAACGCAGAAGCTGCCAGTGCCGGGCAAATCGCCGCGCTGTCGGCATCCTCAGCGCGAAATCATGAATCATATTGAAGCTTGTACGGGGAGATGACCGTGCACTCTCCGGCTCCCGGACAAATCCCAGTAAGTAATCAGCAACCGCAAAGATGGCGGTGTCAAATCTGCGTCCATGTATCTCTCGAGTATCCCTCATGCCGGTACCACTCCATTGGGAGAGAACCCCGTGGCCACTGAAGCGATGAGGACGGTCCCGCCACGATCCGGACGTGCTACTGATCCTCCCGGCCATAGTATGAATCTCACCGCAGACACAGAGCACGCATCGACTTGACCGCGACCTTGCGATCCCCAGGATGTGCGGCCTCAACCTCAGCAGGACCACGACATATCCAGACCTCCCGGAGCCTCGTTTGCTTTACACATATCCAAGTGCCACTGCGCCGGCCTCGGTCTTTGCAGGCTGTGTCAGCTAACCAGCACGGCGGAGCCGTCGCGTACGCTACTATTCAGTGTGACCCTGTCGCCCAGATGAAACGGCGGGGATTGCAGTCCGCGATGTGAAGCCGCAAATAGCTCCCGGGCAGATGCCAGATGTTCAGAACACGGTCTTCCGAGCTCCTCTCTACCAAAGCAACCGCAGTCCGCTGGTATGGGAGTCAATATGCGAGTAACGACCCAGGTCCGAGCAGACGCGGCGAGCAGGAGGAGCCTCTCGAACCTCGACGCACGCGAGGCTTCGTGCACAGCGAGCCACACCGCAGTCCAGCGAGCTCTCGCCGTGAAGCGGCGAACATCTTCAATTACAAACCTGTTTGAATTTCGCAGTACCGAGGATACATTCGCACGCACGCACGCACCGCGCGGCATGCCGTTCTTACTTACACGTACAGTACAGTACTCTCCCCAGGCGAGGCCGACACGCTCGCCCGATCACCACGGCCCGCCGCCCACGAGCAGATCGTACGATGCCGCTGCCCGCTCCCGGGGCTCGCCGTGTCGAGTCGAGTCCTGTTGCGAACAACCCCGACGCTGGACTGTGAATGGGACGTCCCGCAGCGACATGCGGGCTTCGCAGGACGAGCGGTGGCCGTGACGAAGAGGGACGAAGGAAGAGGGAAGGAGGAAGAGGGCCCCGCCGGCGTCGTCCGTCGTGCGTGGACGCCAGATGGACATTGGACGGTCATGCAGTCACCGACGACCGACGACCTGGAGCCGCCGCGCCCGTCTGAAGTCTTTACTGGTGAGAACTTGCGAGCCGTCATCCGTCACCCGTCCCCGCGCGTCGTCCTCCCCACTCCCGAGCCCCGAGCCCCGAGTCCCGGGCGACGGTCAAACGCCGCCGCCGCTCGAACGCATACAGTACGCGCAGCCGAGGCCGCCCATACTGCACCCGACGCGGCCCTGCACGGACGGAGCCAAGACCTTGCAAGTTGCAAGTCGGCGCACAGTGACAGTGACACAGACGGCCGTCGGCGACGTGTAGCCCGCCAGTACCAGTGCCAGTGCCAGTGCCAGTGCCAGTGCCGAGTACGAGGTCGGGCCGCGTGTCGTGCTGCGTGCTGTCTGTCACCGAGCCGAGCGGGGCTCAGTGGTCCGGGGGTACGTATACGGCGTCCTGCTGACCGGCGTGGGATTGGGACGATTCTGTGGGGCCCGGTGAGTATTGCTATAAGTACTGGGCGGGGACGGCAGGCGTACCTCGACACTCGTCTTCCTCCTCCATCCTCCGCCCTCCATCCTGCGTGTCCCGTCGTCGCGGCAGTCGCAGTCCTCCTCGTCGAGCTCGTCATCCGCACGGCTCTGGGCTCTGTTGCTCTGTCCTCTACGTCCCGGGGCTCGTCAGAGGGCGCAGGATCGTGATTCGCCGTGGTACGTACCTCGTCCGACTCGTCCGTGCGCGCGATGCTCACGTCGACTCGCGTCCGGTCCAGCGCGGGTGCCGGTGTGCTTGAGCTCTCGCGAGGGAGGGCGCGGCGTTCGGGACGCACTTGTTTCGCGTGGGGCGTAGCTACGAGCGCGAGGAGGCGTGGATGTGCACAGCGATGCCAGGCCTGGTCGGGTACAAGGGCGTCGGCGCTGAGCGTCGAATGACGAGGTGAGCAGTGAGTGGACGGTCGCAGTAGTCGGGTATACGTATGCGGATGAGAGTTCGAAGTCGAGGAGTGAACCGGTGGCAGAGCGGTCGTGCGGGTTGTCTGCAGGAGTCAGTTACGATGTCAGCGTGCCAATAGAGACGGTGTAAAATCGTAGGAATAGACGCACCATTCCACATTCAAGCGAGCCACGCGCGACGGCGTGTTCGACGGGGCGGAGGTGCACGGCTGAGTCTGGCCGACTGATGTCAGTGCGGGATGGAAGGCTGAGGAGCGTTCGAGCGCACCTGAACGGTCGCGCGGGCGCAGATGCAGCCCCAGAGCGACTGCATGTATGCGGTGGGCTCGGTCCGGAGTCGGGCCTACGACGGACTGTGGTACGAGGAGCGTGCTGGCGTGCAGAGAGTGCAGCTGCATATATGCGAGGTTTACGCTAGGTATACACGTACCGCGCAAGGCGGGCCTGAAGCGCAGTGCGTCCTAGAGGGATAGCGAAGGAGTGGCGACCGCGCAGGCCGGGATGGCACGGCACGGGGAACGCGAAGACAGCCAGTGGGGTCCCCAGAGAGTGCAGCGTTGGCGGCGAAGGACGGTGGAGCGAGGCGGCGCATGCAGTGGCAGGGCAGTCCGGGCAGCAGCGCACATCCCAGCGGTGTCGCAGCCAGAGACAGCCCAGCGACGTACGCGTCTCGTACCGGCGTGGCTTAGATCGCGCACGGGGGCCTCGTCTGTGCGGCGGCGGACGGGTGGGAGATCGAGCAGTACAGTGCTGCCTCGAGCTCGCAGCGCATCGGCGACCGCCGGGTGAGTCCGAGGAATGGCGGGCCCAGAGACGAGAGGTCGGTGTCGCGTTATTGTCAGCGAGAGACTCAGGTAAGCAGGCGACAATAGCGTCGGCGAGCAACAACGGCGGGCGGGCGACGGCGACGGCGGTGCACAGCATGCGCGCCGTGGGAACCGCCCGGGGCCAAGCACAACGACCATCTCCAGCCCTCCCTCTGCTCCACACCCATCTCTCCGCCCCTTCTCCCGCTTCCTCCCCGTTCTCGCTGCCACGTCTGCACACGAACACCGCACGGCTGGCTGGTCTACCGCGACGCGACTCTTCTCCTTCCCGCCTCGTTCAACCGACTTCCAGCTTCGCGCCCCGCGATGGCAGACCCGTACCCGGCGTACTCTCCCCGCACGCCCACCTCGAACATACCCTACTCGAGCGTCGGCGCCGCCCCGACATACCCCTATCCCCCGCACGGCCGCTACGACGGCAGCGCCGCCTCTCTCGACAGCGACTCCTCAACCGAACACGACAAGGGCGGGGTTGCCAAGGAGGGCAGGGCAGGAGTCGGCGTGCGCGCGGTGAACAGGACCCCGAGTCCGACCCCGAGCGAGGCCAAGGAGCTCTCTAAGAACAGCGTCTTCGACTGGGACGCCATGCTCAGGTGGCGCTACTGGATACGCAAGGAGTGGATCTGTGCGTGCCCGCCGTGCTTCGTGCGTTTGACGGTTACTGACGGTGTGCAGGGTACTACCTCGCGTTCATCGTCTGCTTGGTCGGCGTGATCCTCTTCACGGTCTACCACTCGCAGATCGTCAACTGGCTCAAGCCTGCCGCGACCTGGATGCATGAGTGAGTCTCGCTCCCCGTCGCACACATTCCGCGCCCTTGTCCGTTCATCCCACGCGCCAAGCTCACGGTCTGCATGCCCTTTGCAGCCTCCCATACGGCTGGACAATACCAATAGGTGTCCTCTTCGTCATCTCGTTCCCTCCGGTCAGTCGCTTCTCGAACCTGGACGCGCATATGCTGACGACTGACACAGCTCTTCGGCCACGAAATTGTCGCCATCTTGTGCGGTCTCGTCTGGGGTCTCGGACCTGGCTTCGGCATCGTCGCAGCGGGCACGTTCCTCGGTGAACTCGGCAACTTCTAGTGAGTACTCGAACTTGCGCAAACGTTCGCGTCTGACATTCGCGCAGCGCATTCAAGTACTGCTGCGCTGTGCGCGGGGAGAAGCTCGAGCGGACGAAGCTCTCGTACGCGTGCCTGGCGCAGGTCGTGCGCGAAGGCGGGTTCAAGATCGCGCTCATCGCGCGGCTGAGCGCCATCCCCGGACACTGTGCGTCAGCTCCGTGCTCTCGCGCCGCCACAGCTAACCTGCGCGCAGTCACGACGGCGGTGTTCTCGACGTGCGGCATGGGCGTGTTCACGTTCTCGATCGCGGCGATCCTGTCGCTGCCGAAGCAGTTCATCACGGTCTACCTCGGCGTCGCGCTCGAGCAGAGCGAGGAGGGGACGTCGAGCTCGGACACGGTCATCAAGGACGTCGTGCTCGGCGTGACGACGCTCATCACGATCGGCGCGATGTGGTACATCTACCACCAGATGAACAAGGTCAAGCCGCAGGCCCGGTGCGTCTTGGCTGTTCTCGCTGTCAAGTCGACGGCGTGCGTAGATAGCGATGTGTATGATAGACGAATATATTTCGTGCGTCTGTCTATGCGGTGCGAGGCGTGATACCCGGGCACGCGCTTCTGCTGGCGGTGAGTAGCCTCGTGTTGTGGTTAGCGGCGGCCTCCCGGCACCGTCGCATGTCGCGCAAGATCTCCCGGGACGATCGAATGCCTTAGGGCACTCTACAGGGTATATAGGCACTGGGGGGGCACTGGGGGTGTAGAAGGCACTCAGGGGTCGGAGATGGCCGTCCTGGTGCAAGAGAGCGTAGTTCAGACAGACTTTGGGGGAGGAAGAGATGTATTCGAGTGCTACCGCGTACATAGCAGTGTCTACATGTATCTACGACAAACCTCGAGCTGGAGACGACAGGATGCCCGCGCCAGAACACACCGCACAATCGGGCGCCTATATCGCGTGTCCCTTGTCTTCCTACCACCACCACCACGTCCCGCGTCTCTCTGCTTGGCACGCGTGATCTACTGGAAACTTGTCAGTAACCCTGCTGCTATCTGGACGACATGTCTTACCTGCATCTCTCGATGTCGCCTGGCTGCACCGGTGCTAGAACTTGAAGGCTAGAAAGCTGGATGTCGGCACACTCGACATCCGCAAGGTCAAGTGCGTGATCTCGTCCGGCAGCCACTACTGGGACGCTCTCAGCGCGCGCAACGACTTGACCAGGCTCGCTCATCAGGACTGCGGTCAGTCGTCTTTGCGCTTACCGGCATCGTGGCTGGAGTCTCGCCGGTCTACACCTGGAGGAGTCTTCTTGTGAGAACAGAAACACGGTAAGACACGCATGCAATTCCCAATATATATCTGCACGCAGTTCCCAGATTCTCGACGAGACATACTTGCGAACACGGGATGTGCTCGGGAGCGTCGAATACTGAGGGTCAAGGTACGTCAGTGTTCGCACAACCTCGAACGCACCTTCGAGGAACGGCCAGCGGCGGAGAGTGTTAGACGATGATGAGGCCGCGCCGGGCTCGGGCAGACAGAGAAGGGACGAGTTCCCAACGATCCTGGCGACGTACTCTGCTACGTAGAACATCAACACCAGCACTCGAAGAACGACACGACGACTCACAGAGGTAGTTGACGCGAACGCGCTGCGCGCGTCCTGATTCCCGGGACCGTCAGACATCATCAAGCTGATGGCTTGGCGCCGCGCAGCGAGCGACCACTCCGAGAGACGATACGGGACCCTCGGGGAACAGCCCGGGAGACGATACGGGAGCCCTAGCGAGCTGCCCGGGAGCTCCCCGAAGGCCAGGAGACGTTGCCCGGGAGCGCCGGTGACGGACCAGCAGCTCCAGATTGGCGATGACGGCAATACGGGGACGTCGACACTAGATAGGTATGAGGTGAGTGAGCTGCAATAGCGACGAGCTGACTAGCTTACAGTATTGTATGTCGTAGGATTGCTCCGAACTCTCCATGACCTGCCGATGGTTGAAAGCACTCACGATGTGCTGCTAGCACCCGCCTCGCGAGTCTTGGCTGCCGAGGGCAGCTTGTCTCCCTGTGTATAACATCAACACCAGCACTCGAAGTAGTGACTTGCAAGTCCCGGCCTCAGGCCGTCAAGCCGTGAGGCCGAGCCCTCGCGCAGGCCGGGACGAGCCGGGCTTTGAGGAGGGCTTCTGACGGCCTGACGGCTCGGCTCGAGGATATGTCAAGCCCAAGCCAAGCCGTCAGGCCGGGGCTTTGACACTCTGCGCGTCGATGCCATACAGGTCCTACTGTTTGTGTTAAGGTGCGTCAGAGATGAGTATTTAACGACTTACCAACCATATCTTGCAGTTTCGCCGCTCGCTGCAGCTCTGAGTGAGTATCAGAGCACACTTACTCACTCAGACTCACATGGGCTAATCACTGAAACGCTCATAGGGTCCCTGTAAACGGTGAGTAAGTCGTATTCGAGCTCATACAACCTGAATCAACAACAGTAGATCCCTTTGAAGGTCATCTGTTCGCAGTTTCCGAGGTGAGTTCTCAGTCAACCAAAGCCGCGGCTCAGGCCGGGCCAAGCCCCGGGCTTGGCCTCAGCCGTCCTGAGGGCCCGGCCTGAGGTTTGACGAAGCCCCGGCCGTCTGAAGCCGGGCCAAAGCCCCGGGCTTCAGGCCGAGCCGGGACTTGCAAGTCACTAACTCGAAGACAGACACGACGACTCACTGAGATACTTGACGCGGACGCGCTGCGCGCGTCCTATCTTCCCCGGACGCTCAGGCACGCTCCCGCTGATGAGTCGGCGCCGCGCCGCGAGCGACCATTCCAGGAGACGATTCGGGAGCGTTGGCGAGCAGCCCGGGAGACGATCCGGGAGCGCAGGCGAACAGCCCGGGAGCTTCCCGTGGGGCAGGAGACGTCGCCTGGGAGCGCTGGTAACGAACCTGCAAGCTCGAGATTGGCGAAAGACTGGTGAGATTAGCGTAGTATGAGGTGAGCACTGCTGCTGCGACGCGTGATGAATGATGTTGTTGACTCACCAGAATGTCGGCGGCCGTCTTGAGCCCGGGCCCCGGAGACGGGCACAACTTCCAACCTCAAACGCTGCGGTGGTTTGTACCGAGCAGGCCCCATCAGTCCGAGCTCTCACAACACTGGGCCAGAGGGCATACACGTCGGTGCCGAAGGCGCAGCGCTCGTGGATAGGGTGTGCGATGGAGGAGACGATGTCGCCGGGGGTCCTCAGAGCTGAGCCTGCAAGTGGCGAGCATCCGCAGCCCTGTTGCATCGGTACGCTCTAGAGTGATGGACACGAATGCGTCAATCGATGCAGAAACGCGAGGGAAAAGGTACGTACCTCTTGTTTGTCTCCAGCGCACCACTTCAAGACCGCTAGTCAGAGCGAGCAGGCAGTTGCCGGGAGGGCAGCTGGGTGGCCAGGTGCGATATGACAGACACGGCGGCGTGCCGTGTGAAGGACGTAAACTAGGACAGTGTCGTCAGCAATGACAGGCCATGTACCAGGCGTAGTGACCGTTGAATGGAGACTTACATTGAGATGAGTGTCGAAACTCAGCACGAGATCATGGCCGACGGGCAGCGCAGCGACAGCGACAGCGGACAGCATGGCGAGGACGGCGGACAGCGCAGGGCAGGAAGACGGGAGCATGACGGAGAGAATGTGGGAGGAGGAAGGGTGGGATGCATGGCGGTGTCGTACAAGCAGGCATTCTTGCCGCCAGAGGCCCGGCGTGTCACGGCCGCCTGGAGGTGGCGGTGTGCAGGGTTAACCTCGCTTCCACGGGCGGCCGCCGCTGGCCACCCATTTGCAATGGATCATGCAGATATATGTCTGATTGACTAACACTCAAGCGAGTCTCCCAGGATGCCCGAATCGAGCAACGGTGAATATGATAGCGAACATGTATATTTATTGTGAATGTGCTATAGTATACATATAGCTCACTTCACGGCGGCCTTGGAAGCAGCGAAAACAGTGCCGATAAGGACATGTTCGCTCTGTCAAAGGGCCTCTGACATACCATCCTACGCAATTTCTGTGGTGTGACGTGGTGTCCGGTCAGCCGTCGTAGACCTCGGCCTGGACCTGCAAATCTGAGTACGCCCTGCCGTCCATCACGGATGGCGGAGTACGGGGATGACAATGCTGACGCTATTGTATTTGTATTAGGCTCGGGCAAAGCGAACGGTCCCGGGCAAGTCGTCGAGCTGTACAGCTTACAGAGAATACAGCTGCAGCCTGAGGGTCTGCATCGACCTGCGGCGGAAGGCTTTAGTCTTCAAGTACACACAACATCCACCTAGTAGCCCGGGAGGACTCGAAGAACCTCAAGCGGGAGCGGGAGGGGAACAAAGTCCTCGTCGCTCGGATGTGAGAAGTCCTTGGCATTTTGCACACCAGACATATTCGGTGAGATGAACTCGGCTCGCAGGTTCCGGGACCATGGACCTGGGGTGAGAACGTGAGATACAAGCGGGGAATCCAAGAGTGTGCAAAGTTCAAACAGATTGATGTCTTGCATGAGATCTTTGTCGGAGGCTCGGGATACAGCCTTACAGGCGGAGGAACGGTGTGCAGAGTTATATGTCCAGGAGTTACAGCCACAACATTCACGAGTGTCGGTGCTACTGGAGAGGATTTGGATAGGCCGAATCTACACATGCAGCATGCACTGGCACTGGGAGAGTCGAGACCAAATCTCAAAGCAGACCACCAACGAACGCAGAAGCTGCTGCTTGGCAAATCGTCGCACCGTGGATATCCTCGCGACATCATGAATCATATTGGAGCTACTGAGTACAGGGAGATGGCCGTGCTCTCTCCAGCTCCCGGACAAATCCTAGACTCTAGTGAGTAATCAGCGAGCGCGAAGGCGGCGATGTCGAATCTGCATTCATGTATCTCTAGAGTATTCCCATGCCGGTACCACTCCATTGGGAGACTCGCAGCCCGTGGCCGCTGAAGCGATGAATCATGAGAATGGTCCCGCAACAATCCGGACGTGCTACTGGTCCTCCCGGCCATAGTATCAATCTCACCGCAGACACAGAGCAAGCATCACCTCGAACGAGACCTCGCAATACCGAGGATGCGTGACCTCACCCTCAGGAGGACCACAACATATCTGGAGGCAACATCCCGGAGCCTCATTCCCTTTGCACATATCGGATGCCGTTGCGCCGGCCTCGGTTTGAGACTTTGCGGGTACCAGCACGGTGGAGCCGTCGCGTATGCTCGTACATATCCACATTGAGTGTGACCCTGTCGCCCGGATGAAACGGCGGGGATTGCAGTCCGCGCTGCGAAGGCGGGAACTGCTCCCGGGCTGGACACGGACGGACAGCTCTCTACGTACGTCGTAGCACAGACTTGTTACCTGAGCAATGTCCTGGATGAAACGGCGGGGATTGCAGTCCGCGCTGCGCAGGCGGGAACTGCTCCCGGGCTGGACACGGACGGGCAGCTCTCTACGTACATCATAGCACGGACGTGTTACCTGAGCAATGTCCGGGACACAAAGGAGTCAGTCAGTCAGTACTGGTACTCATACGACGCAAGTCCCAGCAGGCAAGGCTCAACAGCACGGGGAGCCTTTCGACGCACTCGAGAGTCGAGGCTGGGTGCACGGCGACTCATGGCCCAACTACGAGCGACCGTGACGAGCTGTCCACACGCGAATCTATCGCCGAGATTCCAATTACGGGCGGTGATCCGCGAACTACACTTCAATTACATACGGACCTGTTCGAATTTCACGGTACCGAGGACAAGTACGAGTACATTCGCATACACGCACGCACGATGCGGCGTGCCGCCCTTACTTACACGTACAGTACTAGTACTCTCCCGAGCGAAGGCCCGATCACCGCGGCCCGCCGTCCACCAGCAGATCGTACGATGCCGCTGCCGCTCCCGGGGCTCGCGATGGCGAGGCGAGTCCTGTTGCGAACGACCCCGACGCTGGACTGTGAATGGGACGTCCCGCAGCGACATGCGGGCTTCGCAGAACGAGCGGTGGCCGTGATGAAGAGGGGAGAAGGCACCGTGGAGGGGAGAAGGCACCGTGGAGGGGAGAAGGCACCGTGGAGGGGAGAAGGCACCGTGGACGGCCCTGCTGGCGTTGTTTGTCGCGGACGGTCGGTCATGCAGTCACCGACGACCTGGAGCCGCCGCGCCCGTCTGAACTCAGAACTGGCGAGAACTTGTGAGCCATAATCCATCCCCGTGCGTCGTTCTCCCCACTCCCGAGCCCCGAGCCCCGAGTCCCGGGCGACGGTCAAACGCCGCCGCTCGAACGGATACGGATACGGATACAGTACGCGGAACCGAGGCCCGAGGCCGCCCATCTTTCACCCGACGCGGCCCTGCACGGACGGAGCTAAGACCTTGGAAGTTGCAAGTCGGCGCACAGTGACAGTGACACAGACGGCCGTCGGCGACGTGTAGCCCGCCAGTGCCCGTGCCAAGTACGAGTACGAGTCGGGCCGCGTGTCGTGCTGCGTGCTGTCTCAGGTCTGTCACCGAGCCGAGCGGGGCTCAGTGGTCCGGGGGTACGTATACGTACACGGCGTCCTGCTGACCGACGTGGGACGATTCTGTGAGCCCTGGGGCCCGGTGAGTATCACTATAAGTACTGGGCGGAGGTCGATGAGGACGGCAGGCGTACCTCGTACCTCCCGCCACGACTGCGACGCTGTTCCTCCTCCTCCGCCCTCCGCCCTGCCTGTCCCGTCCCGTCGTCGCGGCAGTCGCTGTCCTGCTCGTCGAGCTCGTCATCCGCACGGCTCTGGGCTCTGTTGTACTCTACGGCCCGGGGCTCGTCAGAGAGCGCAGGATCGTGATTCGTCGTGGTACGTACCTCGTCCGCCTCGTCCGTGCGCGCGATGCTTACGTCGACTCGCGTCCGGTCCAGCGCGGTTGACGGTGTGCTTGAGCTCTCGCGAGGGAGGGCGCGGCGCTCGGGACGCACTTGTTTCGCGTGGGGCGTAGGTACGAGCGCGAGTAGGCGTGGATGTGTACAGCGATACCATGCTTGGTCGGGCATAAGGGCGTCGGCGCTGAGCGTCGAATGACGAGGTGAGTGGTCAGTAGTCAGTAGACGGTCGCAGTGGCAGGGTGTACGTACTGCGCAGAAGATGCGATGAGTGTTCGAAGCCGAGGAGTGGGCCGGTGGCCGTGCGGTCGTGCGGTTTGTCTGCGGAGTCAGGCACGATGTCAGCGTCACAGTAGAGACGGTAGATGTAGGGCTAGACGCATGATTCGGCATTGAAGCGAGCCGTGCGCGACGACGTGTTCGACGGGCGGAGGCACGGCTGAGTCTGACCGACTGATGTCAGTGCGGGACCGCAGGCTGAGGAGCGTTCGAGCGCACCTGAACGGTCGCGCGGGCGCAGATACAGCCCGAGAGAGATTGCGTGTATGCGGCGGGCTCGGTCCGGAGTCGGGCCTACAACGGACTGTGATGCGAGGAGCGTGCTGGCGTGCAGAGAGAGCTGCATATATGCGAGTGTTACGCTAGGCATGCACGTACCGTGCAAGGCGGGCCTGGAGCGCAGTGCATCCAAGATGGATAGCCCAGGAGTGGCGACCGCGCAGGCCGGGATGGCACGGAGAGCGCGAAGACAGCCAGGGCGGTCCCCAGAGAGTGAAGCGTTGGCGGCGAAGGACGGGTCAGCGAGGCGGCGCGTGCAGTGGCAGGGCAGTCCGGACAGCAGCGCATCCCAGCCGTGTCGCAGCCAGAGACAGCGTGGCTTCAGATCGCGCACGGGGGCCTCGTCTGTGCGGCGGCGGACGGGTGGGAGAGATCGAGCAGTGACAAGAGACAGCGCATCGCAGCAGTGCACCCAGCCCAAAGCAACTTCAGCAACCGCCGGGTGAGTCCGAGGAATGGAGGGCCCAGAGACGAGAGGCCGGTGTCGCGTTATTGTCAGCGAGAGACTCAGGTTAGCAGGCGACAATAGCGTCGGCGAGCAACGACGGCGGGGCGGGCGGGCGACGGCGACGGCGGTGCACAGCTTGCGCGCCGTGGGAACAGCCCGAGGCCAAGCACAACGACCATCTCCAGCCCTCCCTCTGCTCCACACCCATCTCTCTGCCCATTCTCCCGCTTCCTCCCCGTTCTCGCTGCCACGTCCACACACGAACACCGCACGGCTGGCTGGTCTACCGCGACGCGACTCTTCCCCTTCCCGCATCCTTCAACCGACCTTCAGCTTCGCGCCTTCCCCGGACCCCGCGATGGCAGACCCGTACCCGGCGTACTCTCCCCGCACGCCCACCTCGAACATACCCTACTCGAGCGTCGGCGCAGCACCGACATACCCGTATCCCCCGCACGGCCGCTACGACGGCAGCGCCGCCTCTCTCGACAGCGACTCCTCGACCGAACACGACAAGGGCGGGGTTGCCAAGGAGGGCAGGGCAGGCGTGCGCGTGCGCGCGGTGAACAGGACCCCGAGTCCCACCCCGAGCGAGGCCAAGGAGCTCGCCAAGAACAGCGTCTTCGACTGGGACGCCATGCTCAGGTGGCGGTACTGGATACGCAAGGAGTGGATCTGTGCGTGCCCGCCGTGCTTCGTCCGCTCGACGGTTGCTGACGGTGTGCAGGGTACTACCTCGCGTTCATCATCTGCCTCGTCGGCGTCATCCTCTTCACCGTCTACCACTCGCAGATCGTCAACTGGCTCAAGCCTGCCGCGACCTGGATGCACGAGTGAGTCTAGCTCTCTATCGCTCCCCGTCGCACACATTCCGCCGTCCTTGTCCCTTCATCCCATGCGCCAAGCTCATGGTCTGCATGCCCTCTACAGCCTCCCATACGGCTGGACAATACCAATAGGTGTTCTCTTCGTCATCTCGTTCCCTCCGGTCAGTCCCTTCTTGAACCTGGACGCGCATATGCTGACGGCTCGCTCAGCTCTTCGGTCACGAAATCGTCGCTATTCTGTGCGGCCTTGTGTGGGGCCTCGGACCCGGCTTCGGCATCGTCGCAGCGGGCACGTTCCTCGGTGAACTCGGCAACTTCTAGTGAGTACTCAATCTGCGCAAACGTTCGCGTCTGACATCCGCGCAGCGCGTTCAAGTACTGCTGCGCCGTGCGCGGGGAGAAGCTCGAGCGGACGAAGCTCTCGTACGCGTGCCTCGCGCAGGTCGTGCGCGAGGGCGGGTTCAAGATCGCACTCATCGCGCGGCTGAGCGCCATCCCCGGACACTGTGCGTCGCCTCCGGGCTCCCTGCTCTCGCGCCCGCCACAGCTAACCTGCCGCAGTCACGACGGCGGTGTTCTCGACGTGCGGCATGGGCGTGTTCACGTTCTCGATCGCGGCGATCCTGTCGCTGCCGAAGCAGTTCATCACGGTCTACCTCGGCGTCGCGCACGAGCAGAGCGAGGAGGGGACGTCGAGCACGTCGGACACGGTCATCAAGGACGTCGTGCTCGGCGTGACGACGCTCATCACGATCGGCGCGATGTGGTACATCTACCACCAGATGAACAAGGTCAAGCCGCAGGTGATCTATGCGCGGCGCAAGGCCCGGTATGTCCCTTTGTTTCCATAGTGCCCCAGTATCTGACCGAGCACTCAGCCAAGCGAAGATGAACATGGCTCCTACGCCCGGCTTGCCGTACGGCAACCCTGCGGTCATGGAATCGACCGCTTCCGTCGCCTTCAACCCCGCTGCGTCCGGCACCGACATTCCGCTCACGAAGTACGGCCAGCCGAGCCACACCATGTACGCGCCGCAGCCTCGTCGTGCAGAGCAGCCGATGAGCGAACGCCAGTACAACGCCGCCGCGCTTCCGTCTGGCGCAGGCTACGCGTACCCCTCTCCTCCCTCCCAGCTCCCCATGCAGCGCGTGAGTTCTCCTCCACATGACCCCTTCGCCGACGCCCACCGAGTGCCGTATCCCCAGCCTGGTCCGCAGCCACAGGGCGTGTCGTACCAGCGGCAGCCGCCTCCAAGAGGATACGGGTCTCCGCCACCCGATACGTTCACCGTGCAGGCGGGCGAGGCCCCGCCGTACCGCACGAAGATCCACGCAGCGGCGCGGCAGCAGTCCGAGCACGCGCAGATGCAGCACTACCCGAGTACACCTCCGGGTCAACCTGCACAGTTCCAGCAACAACAGCAGCAGCCACCAGTCCAGCCGTTGCCACCGATGCCGGCCTCCCCGTCGACGCACCCGAACCCATTCTCCGACCCGATGCCGAACCCGTATGAGCACGGGCACGGGCACGAGGTGCAGGCGAGCGATGCGACGTTCTACACGGCCGCGGGCGGGCACTCGCGCGGCGTTACCGAGGACTCGAGTTACGAGAGTGAAGCGACTATGCACGAGCCGTCGGCAGACGGGCACTCACTACCGCCGTCGTACACGTCGGGGCCACCACGATGAGCGGGCGCTGGTGTTGTCTCGTTCATGTATGCCGCTGGGATGTACGATATGATTGTCGCTGCCGTTCCGTTGTCGGTCTCCACCTACCCTTGTCCCTGCCCTACCCTGCCGCCCCACCTCTCGCCCCACCTCTCGCTTGACCCCCTTCTACCCCCTACCCGCACTCCACCCACGTTCGTTTGATTCTCCCGCCCGCACGCGTCCGGCGTCCAGACATGACTTTTGCAAGACTCGCACACCTCCTTCCGCCTGCCTGCCTCCTCCCTCGTCCCTCCTCTTGTACATAATCCACGCGCGCCGCGGGTCTACCCATCCATCGCAGGACGCCGCAGGACGGACTGTTACGGCCAGCCGTACGGAGATATACCATTGACATTCTCGCCCACTCTCGATTCTCGCACTCTGGCCCTCATCGACATCGCGGGTCCGTACGTACTAGTACATACATACTTGACGCATCGCATCGCACTGCAGATTCTGACCTGGAACCTTCGTCGTGCCCGTCGCACGCCGCACGCTGCACGCTGCACGGTGCACGAGGTCGTAGTAGTAGTAGTGTATAATAGAGCTCTGTTTCGCGCCGGTGCGGACACAATGATTGCGTCGACTTGCGAGCTGCTGGAGGGGAATGTGCGGGCGGGTGTGCCTGTGGCCCTGGAGTTGAAGAGGTCGTCGAGTTGGCTCACAGTGCTGGCTTCGATGGATTGGAGCCTCCGTGGCGATGCCTCGTTTTCGGTACGCATCGCGAATGTCGGGGCCTGTGATCCCGGCGGGGATGGTGAGCATGTGCGGTAACATTTTGGGAATAAGGGTGAGGTGAATGCCGATACATAGTACTCGTACATCTGGAGACGTGGTCAGGGGTCTTGGTGCGCTACACAGAACGAGTGGATTGAACAAAGCGAGCTTGAAGCCACGGCAGATGTAAGTAGAGTACTACTTAGTACAGTACGATCGTTGAAACAAGCGACAAGCTCGGGGAGAAGCATAGGCAGCAACAAAAGGGTTGTTGCAAAGCATATTCCGACACCGAAAATCGAACCCCGGGCTATCGCGTGAGAGGCGATAATGTTAGCCACTACACCATATCGGATTGCAGGTTGTGGTGGTGGTGCGTTCTCAGTCGACTGACGACCTCCACTGGACGTCCGTTACTGCAGCAAAGCGCGCCATTTTGTCTCTTCTCCGAGCCCAACGTCTCCTTGCCACGATGTGCTCGAACACCAGTAAGTTGTGCAAATCTTAGCGCATCTGATAGCTACTGGATTGTTCAGAATGCTAACGCTGATTTTGCAAGAGGTCCAACTTTCAACATCCTTGTTATGGGTCGGACGATCCGGACTTTCTAAGTAGTCCGGCTACACACTAGAATAACACCGTCGATTCGGACGAGTACTTGGCTTGCGAAAGCCTAGGTGTGGGCACCGCTAAACTACTTATATGTCTGGTGACTGACGTGCTGACGTTTCCATCCGCAGGCTACCGAGCCTGACCACTTGGCCGATCTTATACGACTCTCATCTCATACGAACGAGGGCATCTAGTGCCAGTGGCACGATGAGCCTCTATCTTTATACTGTTCTATCTGATGTTCTACAAGCGACACTGTTACCCTCGGCTCCGGGCATTGCATGAGGCTTTGGAATCGGAGGGTCCGCGGTACAGAAGTAGTACGGTCAAAGCGTGCCCTCTGCAATTCGAGTGAGCGACATCGCAGACCTCCGAATCTCATTGGACTAGGATGCTCACCGTAATCATACACCAGGCGTCCTTGAATGGTTTCGCCCGTTGAGTCAACAAGATATACGCGCCGAACGTATCTCTTCCCGCCACCAATGTGCTCGAAGCCCCAAGTCTGCATGGTGGATCCACGTAAGTCTCCTGCTGCCTCCTCCGCTACGATTGATGGCTCACCTGCTCCATGCGCCAGGTCTCCCGGTCCTTCTGCGAACTGCTCTGCGCGAGCGTATGCACGATCGCCCCATCGACGAACGTCTCCGGGCACAACCCGTCCTTCAGCCACCCGGTCTCGAGCTCGTCCGCCTGGACACGGCGGTTCTGCGTGACGAGCGCGCCGAAGATCGGGCCATCGACCTTCTGCTGCGACCAGTCGAGCACGCGGTGCTCGCTGTTTGAGCGCAGCCCCGGAACGGTCTGCTCGACCTCGATGTGCTCGACGCCGGAGGCGTCCGTGTAATGCTTGATTGCCAGGTGCGGGACCGCGAGGGAGATGGTCTTGCGCATCGCCCAGCCGACGCCTTGCATCTTCAGGATATCTTGCTCCTTCTCGCTGAGGGCTTTGTTCTGCATACCGTGCGCGTCTCAGCGTCATTGGGTGGTGGCGGAATGCACGGTAATGGTTGTGGCNTACCGTGCGCGTCTCAGCGTCATTGGGTGGTGGCGGAATGCACGGTAATGGTTGTGGCAGGCTCACCTGGACGAACTTGCCGCTGAAATCGCGGGAGGTCATCTCAGCTGGGGCGGCCATTGCGTTAGAGTGTGTTTCGGAGCGTGAAAGTGTGGTCAAGGTGCGTGTCCTAGTGAGTTTCGTGTCTCTGGTTGTGCTGATTTTTTCGACGGCCAGACATGTCGTTTATATGCCCCGCGGCGCACGCAGCACTCCAACTCGCGCATACGCTCTCCCGGTCGCAATTATGCTTCCGGAATCTTGTCTTTGTCGTGCACTGCAGCAACCGTTGGTAGCTCTGCGCTTCGGGATAGCTCCCGGACCCGGCGCTTCATTCTGTTCCGGGCCAAGTTCACCTCCGCGACATGATCACCTCAGAGTAGCATTACCCGGGCCACTCGCAGCTCACCCGGGTTTCGTGTCTCGACACGGGTCATCCGAGCTGGCGGGAAGTTTCTAGAGGACAGCAATTACCGCTCTGCAACATGGCGCGTTTTGAATGCAGCTGTCTCCTGTAACTGCGGTTCTCATCGCCATCCTGATCTCTTGGACCCCGCCGCCGCCGCACAGACTGCTCGTGCACAGGCGGTGACACTGGCGAGCGAGACCTGAAGCTACGCGGCTACCAAACGTCGCTGTCGGGCTACTTGTCACCTCGCGACGCACGAACCCTCTCCTCTTGGTACAGACGCGTACGTTACCATCGACTCCCATGAAGCTGACATCAATATTGTACATATAACGGACAGTCGTCGAGCCCGGACGTTTATGCCGGTCTCCGACGGTATCGGGATCGACTGGTCACTTTTTGGATTCCCTCGCGCACATAATGACATAACGTATCATACAGGTAAGTATGCACACAGTACTCTCCAATCCACATCGAGGGCGAACGCGGGTCGTTCTCACGACCCCGCCTCAGAAGGCCGCCCGCGTCGACGCACACTGATACGTACTAGGCGACGTGGGCCAATTGACTCGCACTCCCTCGCGAGTCGCAAACACGTCACAAAACGCTATCGCTATTCCATGCCGGGCTGATGTTGTGTAGCGGTCAAAGCTGCTGTCTCCGATGCGCACACGGGGGCCCGCTAGCACGAGGTTCGACTCTTCGCGTCATGGCCTTGGGCCTTTGCCATAGTGATTGTTTTGTGCCATACAACTACGTGGTGTCCACCCACCTGCCTCGCCCGACCTGACTGACTCCCGAACGCTGCCCTAGGTGGAGGTTCGTGTCCGCAAGACTCAGGAAGATGCGTCGAAGAATAAGTACACGGTAGGTGCGGGCCACTCTGAGTCTCGTTGGCATTCAATCTGACATCTGACGTTGTTAGTACAACCGACGTTGAGTAACGGCAAACTTCTGCGGGGTTCGAGTCCTCGTGTCGGCTTGAAGAGTATCCCTAGCCTCCTTTCTACTCCTCTGCCTGCCTCCAAGGTTTGCTGATCTGCAAGCTGCAACAGGCATGCGTACGCTCGAATACGGAGCAGCCAACATGCGGATCTTGGGGCACCCCACGCTCTCGGAGTGCACGACCTGGAGCACGCGCCGCTGACAGTCCGAGCGATTGCTGCCTCCGCGTCCCTCTGGCATGCCCACTCGGAATAACCCTGGGAAGTGCCTCTTCCCTCCCAGCTCCGCGTTCGCGACAATGATCGGGTACCGCTGCGCCCAAGCAGCTGACATTGTAACAACGGGCAGGCGTCGAGCACGGGCACACGGGTGAAACTAGTCCTCGGCGGCTTGGAGTTCGACTCCCCACGTCAGAATGGGATGCTTCAGGCGACCTTTTAGTCCCGACGCACAGAGGTAAGTGCCAGCGTGCCGTCATACGTATACGATGGAGTCCTCGGTGAGTACTTCCACGCACGCGATCGTCCTCTCGAGCGCGGATCGTTCTAACTTCTCATGCTCCCGCCGCAGACCGCCTTTCCTCTTGACGCATAGAGGCTACCGACATACGTATCTGGATAAACTCCGGCAGCCTCAGGCCTGCGCTATGGCGCCGCGGACACAGAACCGTTGGGTTCTTGCAACATGCGATCGGCGGCGCACCCAATCGCTCAGTCCTTTCCCAAGTTGACGGTATGTAGCGGTCAAAACCGCTGTTTCCAGGACGTACGCTGGGGACAGTGAGTACGACGTTTGACTCCTCGCGTCATGGCCTATAGCTTTCCGAGCCCTCTCATTTGTTCCAGCGCGCCGGTTAGGTATGTAGGTGGCGTACGTTTCACTTTTCCTGTCTCACTCGAATGCTTTGACATCCCGAAGAGGTTGCCCATGTCGTTCCCGGCCCGGACGACTTCCACTGTCAAGAAAACCGAGTCCGAGTCAGCCTCCGCGGTGGCCATCCTGGACCCGTCGACTCCAGCTCTCGATTAGTGACTTGCAAGTCCCGGCTCGGCCTCAAGCCCGGGGCTTTGGCCCGGCTGCAGACGGCCGGGGCTTGGTCGAACTTCAAGCCGGGTCCCCAGGACGGCTCAGGCCAAGCCCGGGGCTTGGCCCGGCCTGAGCCGCGGCTTCAATTGAGTGAGAAGTCACTTGAGAAACTGCGAACTGGGGAGCTTCGGAGGGTTCTGCAGATGGTTATACACGTCTTCTGAGGTGAGATCTATGTTACTCACTATGCGGAGGAGCCCTAGGATGATATGAGCGATCAGACATATGAGTCTGAGTGAAAAGGCAAGTCCTGTGACCTGTTGAGAGCGGCGAGGAGCAGCGTAACTAGATGATATAAGTGGTGAGTCCTTGAATGCTGGGTATTTTATCACTTCTGACGCACCTTGACAGCCAAAGTAAGAGCTGCATGGCATGGATGAGCAGCGCGTCTAAGCCCCGGCCTGACGGCTTGGCTCGGGCTTCACATATCCTCGAGCCGAGCCGTCAGGCCGTCCAAAGCCCTATCCAAAGCCCGGCTCGTCCCGGCCTGCACGAGGGCTCGGCCTCACGGCTTGACGGCCTGAGGCCGGGACTTGCAAGTCACTACTCTCGATTCAACTGCTCAGTGCTTACTTATCCAGGATCCTTCCGTCGTTACACGCCGACAATCTTTCGTCGATCCAGCCGTCAATGCAGCGGGATTCATGGAGCCTGTCGATCTCGAGGCTAGTATATAGTACGATCTTCCACTTCCGTGCCAGTGTTGTGTACTCAACAGGACGCTGCAGCTCCGGGAGTCCCGCTCGGACGGCGGACGCGGCAGTGCGAGATTCGACTCCTCATCTGTCTTCCTGGACTCTATCCTGTCAGAGCTGGCAAGGGGGCCGAGGTGAACTCGAAGGTCAATCGGAAGATCCTTAGACCAAGATTCAGTCCCATGCTTCTTGAGGTTGACGAAGACCACTTACGAAATAGTGATGTAGAATATGCTGGTATAACGCGCACTGGCAGCCACCTGGGCAGAAAAGCTCGACCTTTAAAGTCGGGAAAGAGGATTGAATATTGCCAGTTGCTTGCCCTGACTGAAGTCCCCGACTCTCACGGAGCCAGCGAGCCGCGAACGTCGTCGCCAAAGTATGGAAGGGATTATATCATGTCCTTGCGAATGTAGAGGAGACACCAGACCCGACGAACAAAAACTATCGTAGTGATAAGGCGCTCTTGGAGGTCGATCATAGCACCAGTTGCTCATGAGAAGCATGAGCAATGATATAGCCACTCGTACAGAATCCAGATGAGCCCATACGAGATGTTCCTAATAGCCTTGAGTACTCTTTCCCCAATTTCTGATGTCAGCCTCGACTCCCGCGTACACCGGAAGCTTGTTCCAAAGCGCGCGACGCAGCCCACGGACCTCCCAAGTCATCGCGTCATGACAATGCGAACACAGTTGCCACCCGTCGTCTACCTCGTGGAGCCGTGTGATGACCCCACCATGGAGCGGGTCACCCCTCAGGTTATTGTGTATGTTTCGACACGCCTCCTTGAGCAGTTCGTGCCGCGTCCTGTCGCAATGGTCTCCGAAGTTCTTGCAGCGGCTCTCGACATGGTCTTGTGCCGCCCACTGGACAGCGATCCGGGCCTCGGCCTTGCGCAGTCGCTCCTTCATCTCGAAACAGAGCAGGAGGTCCGCGGCGCCGAGCTTCTCTGGGGTGCCGTCCGCTCTCGTCGTCCCTGCGAGAAGAGTGGAAGGCCGGAGCTGTGCACACATGTAGAGCGCGCCAGGCAGGAGGTGTACTTTTCCTGCGAGGCGGATAGCGTTGACGGCTTCGATGGCGTTGGTATTATCGAACACGACACGAGGGTGCAGGAACTTTCCGTCGAAGCGATGCTTGTCCCAGGTATCGAGGTCCATCGGGAAGATGGAACGGAAGCCGCGCATTCCTTCGATGACGAAGCTCTGCACCCGGTACCTGTGGCCGATGCGTAGCCATGCTGCGAACACGGCAAAGTCTACGACAGTATGAGGGTCTTTGTCTCTAGGAAAGCTACGAAGATGTTGTCAATCACACCGGTCCGGTCAGGCTAGCGCTTGTCTTACCTGTCGTAGACCACCAGAAGAAAGTGCTTAAAGTCGTACGCAGTGTCCGTTACGCGCACTGTGGGGAGGCCATCGAACGTGTTCGTCCAATCTGCTTGCCCGCCCCAAGAAACGGGCTGAAACATGCCCTCGAGGGCTTTGGAATGACGGGCCACGACGCTCTTGTGTACCCGGAACGCTGTCTCCTGCGCGATTATTACTATGTCACCGTCTGCGTACCACACATGAGGGTCTGCTCTGGGTCGGTCGGTCTTCGTTGTCTTCCGCGCCACTTGGCCTGACACGGAGTGGCGTTCGGACGTGGAGCTGAATGACTCCTGTAGGAACACGAGACTCTAGTGAGTTCCCCGTCACAAATCAAGATGCCGACTGCGACTTACAGGCGGAGACACAGGTCGAGCTCTTGAAGGCATGGTCAAGGAGGTGTCTGAGATGGTGTCAGCGGCCAGAGTGGTCTGATGAGTTACACTCTTCAATAGCGAAAGGAATGAGAGCGCGATAGACCTTTGTGCAATCTTGACGCGTGACGTCACGCGTCAAGCTTCTGAGACGCGCACACGGGCATTGAGTGAACAGTCGTCAATATGGCGAAGTCGATCCAAGTGAGTCCATAAGTCATGCAAGGTTATCCTATATGTGTATGCCGTACGTATTAAAGGATGCGCTGGCCCAAGAAGTACTTCCGACGTCTATGAGAAGGCGGTGTGATTGCAGCCTGAGATGCGAGAGCGAACGGATTCGGTATACAGAACGATGAGTATGCGGACCGGGAGTGGGTTCCAGAGGCGAGTATCAATATAGGTTCGCCGTACGGTATGATGACGAGTCAGGGATGAGCGACAACAAGTAGACGTGAGTGCGAGGAGGTGAGATTAGGATATCAGAGGCGAGCAAGTCAACGGTGACAGCAGAGAGCTCAAAAAGCAGGGGGACCAACGGAGGCGACCTTAGTCAGATATGTTGACCTGCACACGAATGCATGTTAGTCAGGTCGGCGGGAGGGCACGAGGAATCGACGCGGAACGGACCGCCTCGTGGTCGTGGTCTTCTGGACCTTCGTGTATGGTCTTCTCGCTATCTGCATCCGAGCCCCGGTGTCCTACGACACCAACGCCACGCAGGAAGACAATCGCGAGGAGCGCACCTGGGCGGGGCATCAATGTCAGCATGTTCGTTGAAGGAGTATGAAAAAGCAAGCAGAGCGACGCACCGACCATGGCGAACGCGAAGCCCGTCCAGTTCGCGTCCTTGTACGCCGTGAGCTGCGCATCGCGCGGGGCGTTCGTGCCATCCACGTTCACCGTCACGCCCTCCGCCGCCGCGCTCTTCTTCAGCGTCGCATTGTACACGACCGTCGAGATCGCCAGCCCGAACGCCGTCCCGAGCTGCGTGAGTGTCTGGAACAGCGCCCCGCCCACGCTCTGCTCGTGCGGGAGACAGCTCTTCGCGACGAACAGCGTGCCCGTCGAGAACACAAAGTCCGC
The DNA here is from genome assembly GCA_016618145.1 of Sanghuangporus lonicericola. NCBI lineage: Eukaryota > Fungi > Basidiomycota > Agaricomycetes > Hymenochaetales > Hymenochaetaceae > Sanghuangporus > Sanghuangporus lonicericola. The sequence goes on from WJSG01022671.1 coordinate 32,449, forward strand.
GCCGAACACGCACAGGATCGCTGCTGGGAACCCGAACGCCCAGTACGGCGCCGAGGGCACGATCACGGCGAAGAGCAGACTCGCGAGCCCTGTTCCGATCGTTCCGATGACTGGAAGGCGTGTCAGCCGTGCGAGTAGGATAGCTGCAATAGACTTACTGATGAGAAGAACGAGCGGGACATGCCCGACGACGAGCGCCACGACGACGTTGCACAGCACGCCGGTCACGAACATCGGCAGCAGGCGCACCATCGTCAGGATCGGGTTCAGGCCGAGGTAGTCCTGGTAGTACAGCTGCACACGTACGTCAGTCTCGGCCGCACAACTCGCGCACTGAAACGTACCTGCACCCAGTAGGTGAACGAGTTGAAGCTGCACCACTCGAGGAACGCGATCATGAGCATGACCGCGAGCTTCCCGTTCGCGCGCGTCCAGATCGACACCGGCATGAGCGGCGGCGGCGTCCACCAGCGTCTGCGCACGGCCTCGTCGGTGCTGTTGTGCACCTGCTCGAGGTAGTGCTCCCAGAAGACGAACATCACGAGGAGGAACACGCCGACGATCAGCAGCGCAATGATGTCTGCCAACGCAGTCAGCACTGCAACACGCCGACCTCTGACAGGACTTACACCCGGTCTTCCAGCCATCCGGAGCAGCTGGTCCGTCGCTCAGGATGAAAACGATGAACGTGAGCCCTGCGGTGACGAGGAACGCCCCGATCCAGTCCACGCGCCTGCGCCTCAGCGTCAGCAACGCCACCTGAGTTCTCCGAAGCGACGGGGGCTTACCTATCTGCGAGTGCATAGGGCACGTCGCGGTCGATGGAGATCATCGCGCCGACGCAGCACAGGAAGCTCAGCCCTGTCAAGAACCAAAACGTCGAACGCCAACTCTGACTGCGACCGTGTGTGAGCGGTGAGTAATGCTCTGCGAATGTGACGACTCACGCGGTAAGCTGCGTCAGAACACCACCAACCGCGCTGCCTATCGCCGCACCCACGGGCGCACCCGCAGCGAAGGTCGCGAAGGCGATGGAGCGGATGGGAGACGGTGGGAACGTGTGCGCAAGAATACCGAGCTGCAAAGTCTATGAGGGCATGAGCGGCGACGGTGAAGAATCAGCACTTACTGCAGCGGGGATGGAAGCAGCGGGTCCAAGACCCTGCATAGCGCGAAGCACGTCGAGGGTGATCTCATCTGTGGGGTGCGAGTACGGGTTAGGATGGGCAAGCTAAAGTAGCCAAGTGAAGGATGAGGGTGGGTTGAGCCTTGACGGTCTCACAATCGCAGGAGATGAATGGGGAACAGCAGGACCCACAACAACGCGGTCTAGGCGGGAATTTGTTGAGCTGGGATCACGGGCACTGAGGCGCACCGTCTACACTCGCAGCATGCCCATCCGCATGAGTCCGGTGACTAACAATCTCGTTCGGACGTGCAGGTGGGACTGTCCTCACCCATGACCATGGCAGACGCCGCTGTGGAAGACCGCGGACAGTTCGGACAATGCTCACAGCCCTGGAGGAGAAGGGTCGCAGCCCGCGATGACGCGGAACTACCGTGTCACACAATGGCCGTGTCATTCCGACAAGGTTGCAACGATACGCAGCCACAAACTCAGAGCAGCAATTGTGCGACATACCTTGCGCGAAGCCGCAGCCCAAACCGAAGACACCCATGGCCACACATCCTGCGATGAACGTGATCTTCCGCCCGAAGAGGTCCGCGAGACGACCGAGAAAGAGGAGCATACAGCCCTGCAATACATCAATGTCAGCCCCGCACCCACTTCGATACACAGACGTGACGCGTGCTGAGCAGGGTCGGATAACTCACTGAACTGAGAGCATACGCGGAGATGATCCATTGGAGATTGGACTCGCTGATATTGAGGTCTTCGCCGATGGTAGGAAGCGAGATGAATACGGCGGTGGTATTCGCGGTCTGGAGATCCACAGTGTCGGGATTCGGGTGGGAAGCAATTGATAGTAGTGGGAAGATATTGAATTGTGTGTCGCGCGTGCGAGTGGGGATGTACTCACATTCAGTATCATAGCGAGGGTCACGGTCCCGATGAGAACGAGGTTCTTGAGCATCGACCGCGGGGGGTGCACGCCATCCTTCTTCTCCGAAATGACATCCTCCGGTGCTGGCTCGGCCTGAGGATTGTTGAACGCAGCCTTCGTCATCGTGGGTTGAACGGAGACACAATGAAGAAGTGGGCGGAAAGACGAGAAGACGGAGAGAGAAGAGAAGCGACCGAGGCTAAGTTGTCATGGCCCTGCACATAAGTATGACGGAGTCGTTCGAGCAGTACTGTACTTAGGCGCGGAGGTCTACTATTCTTACTGTGCGTGGGAGTCCACAGCCCATACGAGGAAGGTAGCGTACTCAGCCGTCCGTGCATCGGATCCCAGATCTCGTCCACTCAACGACCTTTGATGACCCGCGGAGACGACGCGGAGACCCTGAGTCTCACACGAACACCTCCACTACTACTTACGTAGCAATCCAATACATTACGGACGTGTGTATTGCCACAATCAGCGACAGTAATCAACTCATGAACGTTATACATATTGGCAAAAATGCGTAGACAATCCTCGCTGACCATGAACTCGTGCGTGTCGTAAACACGCCTACAGTCGAACACCCCGAGAACCCCCCGACCGTGCGGGGGCAGCGGGTAAGAGACAATCTGATTCCGACACGGGGAATCGAACCCCGGGCTATCGCGTGAGAGGCGATAATGTTAGCCACTACACCATATCGGATGTTATTTCGCCGCGCCACGCACGTACACATCCATACTATATACAGTATTGAGGCAAAGACTCAGGGCGGCGAGCAGGTCACACCGAGAACAGTTACACGCACGACTCTTGAGGGTATGCGACATAACATCAGGATTGCAAGGTTCCAGACCGACTCTAAGTAGTGCTGAGGAAGGAGGAACAGAGCCGCCCAGGAGCGCAGCTGAGCGGTGCATACACGGGGCAACCGGCCGCCAGAGACTCAGGACTCCTTGAACGCAACTCTCATGTTCTCTGGCTTGACATACTACGCAGGTAAGCCGACGGGGTCGTCTCTTCTCAGGTCATCGATGACTTTCTTACCATTGTGACCATATCTTCAGCTCTTCAACAATGACATCTCGAAGGCTGACTACCGACTTTGAGATGTGCAATCTGCGCAGAAAATTTGGACCTCCGAAGGTCTCTCAAGTTCTGCGGCTGTTCTTTATTCAGCCATTTCGGTTTGGAACTGTCTTCGCACCATTTTTACCCCCAAGCCCTTTGTTCGGGACATTGTTTGTGGACGACAAAGATGTTTTCAGCGTAGGTGACACATATTGCCTGCGGCCCACCCACTCGAGTTCCTTCCTCAACAACCACTCTTCCACCCCCACGCAATATTTCTTGTGTCAGTAAATTCCCTCTGCAAGGTGAGTTCGACAATCACATGCTCAGTACTACTGACGACCCATGCTTATAAGTAGCGAATCAGACGATGGAAGTAGACATCAGAGAAGATCCGGACCTATGGCTGGCGAAGGGGAACATTGTCATCGTATGTGGACCGACTGCTTTCCGGGTACACGAAGACGTACTCTGCCGCCGCTCGAAGGTCTTCCAAGACTTATGCAGCGGCGCGAAGGCCGGTGGCGCAGAAGAGATGGCCCACCTCAATGTCACCGGCTGCATTGTATTGAACGTGGTCGATACTGCGTACGACATCAAGCAACTGCTTTACGCCTTGTACGACGGCTTGAGGTGCGTCGGCTCGGCTTTGCAACCCAATCGGTGACATGCTAACGCTGTTGCATGGTAGCTTTCTGAAACCCACCGAAGCTGCCCCGTTCTCCGTTCTCGCAGCGCTGACACGGATGGCGTACAAGTATCAGATTGATTTGCTCCTCGCTGAGACGACGAGGAGGTTGAGAAGCGTTTTTACCGACAGCTTCGAAGTCTGGCGCCATCGCCAGGGCAGCAGTACCAAACTCGCTATCCTAGAGCCCCATGACTCCATCGAAGCACTCAACCTCCTCCGTCTTACCGGAACGACAGGCATGCTCCCCGCCGCATTCTACATGTGTACTCGTCTGGACCTAGGAACCCTGGTTCGAGGTGTCCTGCGCGCCGATGGATCTACCCCGGAGGTTCTTAGCGACATCGACCTGGAGCGTTGTCTCTCTGCCCAAGACGACTTCAAGATTCGTGAGGTATACATCGCGCAGAAAGCGTCCCTACCGTGCCCGACGTGTTCTCCATTTACCCGCGCCCAATGTGACGACCGCACGGGTGATATGCAAGAATTCCTATACGATCAGTACTACTTCGTGGCCAGGGGCGACCCGCTGGGCACGGGCTTGGCGCTGCAATTCGAACAGCTCCACGCGGACGGCGTGCTCTGCGAGAGTTGTCTGCGTTCCCGGAAGAAAGACGTGTCCAGGATGCAAGCAGCCCTCTGGGAGGAGTTGCCCTCGTTGGCTGGAACGGTTGAAGCGACACAAGCCGCACCCGCAGGAGACACATCCGATCGAAGCCCCGTCCAGGCCACTAGTACTCTTTCGGTCACACGAGATGCCGACATATGGTTCGAAGAAGGCAATGTAGTTATCGTCGCTGGACCCAACGCCTTCCGCGTTCACACGGGCCAGCTCTCCCGCCATTCGCCCGTTTTCAACGGACTCTTCGGCATACCACAGACACCGGCGCAAGGCATATCGTCGTCAGGCTTCTCAGACTCTCTGAGTCTGGATGGATGCCCGGTTGTCCCTGTATTCGACACCGCTTATGACTTCAAGAATCTACTCTATGCACTATACGACGGTACTCGGTAAGTGCTCGCCATGAGATTGCCTCAAAAGATGTCGACTGAATGGAACACTACCAGTCACCTCAGCCCTACCGACGCTACGCCGTTCTCTGTGCTTGCGGCGACCGCGCGCATGGCTCATAAGTACCAGGTAGACTGGCTCCTTGCAGAAGTTACGCGCCGCCTGAAGACCGCGTTCCCCGACCGACTCACGATGTGGCCGAAAGACATGAGCACGCCTTCTGTCATCGTGGGTGCTGGAGACGCCATCGAGGCGTTCAATCTCTTCCGCCGCATCGACCGGCACGACATGCTCCCCGCTGCGTTGTACGCTTGCTGCCAGCTAGATCTGGGCGTCCTCGTCCATGGGGTGCAACGTGCCGACGGTGCTTTCGTCGAGAAGCTCGACGTCGACGAGCTCCAGCGTTGTCTGACGGCCCGTCGCGAGCTCATGACCAGCAACGTCAAGCTCGCGCTCTCCCTATTCGTTGGCCCTCTCAGCCCGACGTGCCCGACAAAGCAAGATTGCCGCGCATATTGCGGTGACAGCCATTCCACCGACATGGTGGAATATTACGCTGGTGCCGACGCGAACACCCTCGGGCCTCACTTCCCGGAGTATATCGACATTTTCCTGGGCGATGATCCGATTTTCTGCGACGGCTGCGCACAAATGTTCAAGGACAAGGAGTTCGCGGCACGACTCGCGGCGTGGCGCCGCCTCCCCGGATTGGCTGGAGTTCGTGTGGAGGGCTGGGGGTCGGTGAACGCGGAGGCGGTCACCTCGGGTGAATGCAGGTTGTAATGCGCTGAAAGTCTTGTCTCTGCCATGTCGTACTCGGTAGTGGACTTATTCTTTCATGAATTGCGTATATATTAGACGGCTGTTAGACTGCAAATCAACTGTCATTCTTGCATGACGAATGCCACTGACGATAGGGGATCCGGGCCTCAGAGCCCTCGGGAACAAGTGCGTGCGTTGAACGACTCATCGAAGAGACAGTCAAACAAGGGAGTAGAACGAGTCGATACAAAGGTGAGTATGCCACGTGTTCGCTCTTTGCACGTGGACGCCTGAGCACTCAGCAGTTCACTTGCGGCTACCACCTTTCCAGGACAACACACAACTATCGTGAGTCCCTCCTCACCACCTTGATCTTCGCATTGTCCCCAGTCTATAGCGTTTGCTAAGCGCACTCATTGTAGGTCCAATGACCTTCAATCCTCCCTTCCGTAAAGACCCGGACGTATGGCTCTCGGACGGGAACGTGGTCATCATCGCCGAAAGCACGGCTTTCCGCGTACATGAGTCCGTGCTGTCGCGCCACTCGACGGTCCTCGGAAGCATGTGCAGTGGGACCAAGTCGAACAAAGACGAAGTCAGCTTACCCGAAGGCTTGGACGACATTAATGAGTGTACTGTTATCTGCGTCTCTGACACTGTCTATGACATGAAGAAGCTGTTATGTGTTATGTACGACTGTCTCGAGTGAGTTCGTACTTGGATATTGGAGACGCGAGGCTCATTGCTCATTCTGCACTAGTCATCTGAAACCTGGGGGGCCGACTGCATTTCCGATACTGTCGGCCCTTACACGGATGGCGCACAAGTACCAGCTGGCCAGCCTCCTGGTCGAGACAACACGCAGATTGAGGAGCGTCTTCACTGATAGTCTGGAGGTCTGGCAGCGGGGGGGAGGGACAAGCACCGAGCTCATGAACATAAATCCCGACAACGCCATCGAAGCGCTCAATCTCTTTCGCTACATTGGACGAACGGACCTTCTAGCCACTGCGTTCTATATGTGCGCTCAGCTGGACATAGGGGTGCTTCTCCGAGGAGTGCTGCGCCAGGATGGTTCGTTCGTTGAGAAACTCGACGCTCATGACATCGAGCTCTGTCTGCGCACCCAGCTTGATTTCAAAAGCCGCGACACCCGGATAGCCGAGACGCTATCCAGCCTTGCTGCGTCGTGTTCTCAGGAAACCCGGAAACAGTGTCAAGAGTACCTTCACAGGCTCCATCGTCGTACGTATCACCATTACTACTTCGAAGCGAGCCATGACCCCTTGGGCATGCACTTGGCGCGCCGTCTTGAGGAAGATCAGAAGGGCGGACGCCTCTGCAATAGTTGCGTCAACTTCCGCAAAGACCACTTGCGCTACATGCAGGGGTCGATATGGAATACACTCCCCATTCTCGCCATCTCCCCGCACTGTGGAGAACGATCTCCGAAAGACGAGGACAAAGTCGCCGAATTGTTCCGGCAACTATTCAAACCCAAGGCGTCAAGTCGGCAAGCGACTTCCTTCAAGAAGCACAACGCTCTCTGGTTCGGGGACGGAAATGTCATCATTGTCGCAGGTCACGTCGCCTTCCGCGTTCATCGAGGCCCCCTCTCGCGTCACTCCGAGGTCTTCCGTGGACTCTTCCGTATACCGCAGCCCTCCGACACATCATCCCCGGCAGATGGTCTCGCTCCTGCAGAGCGATTCGATGGCTGCCCCGTCGTCTACGTATCCGATACAACGTACGACTTCGCGCACCTACTCTTTGCTATGTACGATGGTCTGAGGTCAGTCCCGAAGTTCTCGGTCGTTCTCTAGTCGATATGTCGCTTAATTACAGCCTTTGCGATGCAGCCATCTGCCTCCTGCCAACGCAGCATCATTTTCCAAATTGGCAGCTCTTGCTCGCATGGCACACAAGTATCAGTATGACGACCTACTCAACGAAGCTACGCGCCGGCTGAGGAGCGTCTTTGCGAAGAGCTTCACCAGCTGGGAGAAGGGCCAGGGCAAGAGCAACGCCTTGGTGGACTTCGCTTCGAAGGACGCGATTGAGGCATTGAATCTGTTCCGCCGCATCGACCGACAGGACATGATTTCGGCCGCGTTCTATCTTTGCTGCCAACTTACACCGGAGGTGCTTCTTCGCGGAATTTGGCGTGCTGACTTGGTGACACTGGAACGATTGAACCCCGACGATCTTGAACGCTGCTTGAAGGCGCAACGAGAGATGGTCACGAGCAAGATAAAGATCGCTCTCCACCTCTTCCGGGGAGACCATGACGAGACCACTATCCCGAACCAGAACCACGATACCGAGTGCTTGCTGGAGGAGATACATCGCCGAGATATGATGTGCTTCTACACCAAGCCAGAGGCCCGCCCCGACGTGCTGAGCCCTTACTTCGCGGACTACCTCAGAGACCCCAAGACGCCAATCTGCGAAACCTGCGCGGGTGTAGCTCGTGACTACGAGCGGGGGGAGAGAATTGCGGCCTGGAAGAGGCTTCCTAAATACGCAGGGATTGAGGTGGACATTGTAAAGTAGTAGACTTATAACCTGCACACAAATCCCCTTCTCGCCATGTCTCACCGACTTTACTCGCGCTTGGTGCAGAATAAGTAAACCTCCGATGCGTAGTCCGTTACGATACAACACGCTATAGCATATCACAAGTCCATTAGAGTCGTATGAGAGTCCAGTAAGGTCATTTACGGCGGGCTTCGTCTGTCTCGGCGAGAGAAGAGGCTTTGGAAGATGACTGCCAGTGCGTACCAGGAGGAGGGGACCTCCGCGTGGTCCTCAGCGCCGCCATGTCAACACCAGGTCCGCTGAAGGGATCGTTGTACATTCCATCGTACCCTCTCGACGTCGATCCGGACGCAGCGGGTGCGCCCGGAGGCGACGGGAGCGCACGCGGTGTGCTGGTGTCAGGATGCACGACCTCCATCG